>BPLR01010871.1:0-34937 GCA_021605095.1 Caerostris extrusa
TTCTAATTATTTTTGAATCAATCTGTGCTTTTCAGTACATAAATATTTCGTGTGAATTAAAAGTATGAAAGAAGTATGAAAGTAGTTATGAAAATTGCAGGCCATTAAAACTTCTACTTCCTATTTAATTTAGGGTGTTTTAATCTTAAAGTATATTTACCATCAGATATTTCATTCCTCGAGGTCAAAATAGTTATATTTTATGCCTTTAATCAGAAAACCCTTTCAGACGGCACTTCTTTTAAGTCTTGCTCATCGCGTGTTTGGGGCCCATCATCTAAATATCAAGGCCCGAACTAAGACGAGGTACGAAACAATTAAAATTTACGACAGGCCGAGACAGGTGGAATACCCTGCAGGTTCGTAACAACCCTAAATCCTTAGCAACGTCGGGAACACAAAAGCGACAGTGATTAAATGCACTATTGTCAACACACCGGTTCTTTTCATAATTTCCGTTCACGTTATACTTCCAGCACGATTTAACATGCAAAAGGAAAATGTCCAGTCATTTTTCAATCGCAGATTTCTGCACCTTACATTATGGTGGAGTAAGTTCTTCTTACGATAGGGGCACAATATTTTATGAAAGTTTTTTACCAGTGATTAAAAAATATTTTATGAGAATTCTTTTTTTACCAGTAATTAAAAAAAATACTTTAGAGAATCATTATGGATTTGTAAAAATAATATAGAGTGTCCATAAATAGTTTTAATCAATTTTAATGTCAAGGATCAAGCTTGTAAAATGTAAATGGAATTAAATCATATAAATAAAAAATATAAAAATCATATAAAACGTAAATATAATTAACGTCTATATAGTTATAACGTAAATATAGTTCGAAACTCTAAAATATTTTGTTAGTTACCAACTCATTGATAGTAACATTTTATCCATTCCTGTCACTTATTATTTTTTTGTAGTATAGTCTCATATTCAATACAAATTCGAGTTTTGCATGTTTGATTTCAATGTAAAAAACCTAAATTAAACTTAAAAGAATAACTAGTATTTATACTTCCAGCACAATTTTTAACATGGAAAGGAAAATGTCCAGTCATTTTTCAATCGCAGATTTCTGCACCTCAGATTATGGTGGAGCAAGCTTGTGATAATAACGACACAATATTTTTATGAGAATTTTTTAATCAGTAATTAAAAAAAATATTTTAGAAAATCATTATGGATTTGAAAAAAATAATATACAGTGTTGAAAATGCTATATGTAGTGCAATGTTATCTGTAGTGTATCATTAAAGTTTATTTCACGATTAGTTTGATAGTGTTTAATATAAAACACTATTATGAAAAACAAGCAATTTGTAAATGGAAGTTTTTAGTTTTTATTATTTTTTTGTAACCATATGTAAACTTTTTTTCTAGTTATATTAATGAAATTAATTGTAATATTTTTATGTATGCATTTAATTTTAAGATTTTGTACATTTATTTAGTATGTAAATAAATCGTATATAAGTAGATTAGTGAAAATATACCAGAAAAAAATAAATAAATAAAAATTAAATAAAATTTATGAATAAAATCCACACTTTTTGATTAAGTTAAAAAGAAAACAAATTTCAAAGCAATAATTTTTGTATACATTCCTGTTAGCAATATTAAACTGAAAATATTTACTCTATATGAAAGAATATCCACTTCCTCCGAAATTCAAATGAATTATTTTACCCCGGAAATTTAGTTAAATTTATTCAAAGAACCTACGCGTAAACTTGTTCAGATTCAATAAATAAAATTGAAACCAACAACAAAAAAAAAACTACCAAAATAAAAACTGTTTTCATTTCAACAGCAACTAGAAATTCTCGTGCACTCTCAACCGAGCGAACTGACAGTCGGAAACGTACAAAATCGTTTAACTGTCTGGAAGAAAATTAACACATTCATTCCGTTTATTTTTCGTTTAGAAAAAAAAAATATATTCCATGGAAAACTTTATTTGATTGAATGGGCACCAAACCTTTGGGTAGCCAAACATGAAATCCACTCTTATTATAAGTCCATCTGGCAAGAACGCATTCGAGAAAGAAAAGAACATTCGAATTCAATGTTGCGAATCTTAAAAATGTGTTTTTCACCCTAGGCTATACACAGAAAGAATTTAAAATATGGAAACAAATATTCGGAAATCCAAATAGTATAAATTTATTTCGAACTATCGGCGTTCCTTTATTCCTGAACGATCGAACCATCTGGGCACCAAAAAAGGAAATAAGAGCTCTGTGTAGTCAGCAATGAAACTGGAGCATAGGGTATAGAATATAGGAGAACAAACCATTTAAGCCAAAATGCTGGAGATACCTCAGTAAGGGTAGAGTTCTTTTTCTTTTTATTTCCTTTCTTTCTTTTCTTTCTCTTTTTTTGTGACAAAATGCATTACTTTCGTAACACTAAAACTTGCAGAAAAGGTTCCAGAACAGTCGCTGAGACAACAGAATTTATTGTAGCTGAGAAATACCAGTTTGATTTCGTGGAATAAAACGTACTGGATATGGAAAAAATTCAGAAAGGGGGCGTTTAACATTTTTGGAAATGGAATTTGTAATTTAACGTTTGTTCTTCTATATATTTATTAAATATATCTGCCGGCCTGTATGCGGAAATAAATGTTTATAGATTAAAGAATATATCTTAGAAACCCCATAAGCTGTGAGTTCTTTAATTAAAAGGATAAACTATGCTGTTTTTATAAGAATATCTAAGAAAACAATCATTACTTGCAAAAATTATTCAAGCGTATTATTATTTTCCTAATAAAAATATTACACGCATAAAAAGCAACTTAGACTAAAGCTGTGCAACTATTGCAAGTTATAGTCCGGAATAAAACATTCTAGATAAAAAAAAAAAAACTGATAAAAAGGCTTATTAACTATAAATGTTAAATATTACTTTTCTTCTTATATATGATAAATCTGATCATCTTCATTTGAAAATGTCTGTTATAGAATAAAGGGTTTTATGTCATAAAAACAAACTTTCATTGTAGACAATTTTCCTCTCTTTCTTATTTATCTTTTTTTTTGTGACAAAATGCATTACTTTCGTAACACTAAAACTTGCAGAAACGGTTCCGGAACAGTCGCTGAGACAACAGAATTTATTGTAGCTGAGAAATACCAGTTTGATTCCGTGGAATAAAACGCTCTGGATATGGGAGAATTCAGAAAGGAGTCGTTTAACATTTTTGGAAATGGAATTCGTAATTTAACGTTTGTTCTTCTATATATTTATTACATATATCTACAGACCTATAAGCGTAAAAAAATATGGAAAAAGTAACATGCCTTAGAGACAACATAAGCAGTAAATGCTTTAATTAAAAGGACAAACCATGCTGTTTTTTATAAGAGTATTCAAGAAAGGTAATAATTCTTTGCAAAAATTATTCAAGTGTATTATTATTTTTCAACTAAAACATATTACAAGCAAAAGAAAAAAAAATCATCTAAGAAAACATAATTTGTAGTAAGGTATAGTTAGGAATGAAATATTCTAGATACAAAAAAATGATAAAAATCTTATTAACTTGAAATATTATATTAAATATGACTTTTATGTTTATATATGATAAGTCTTATTACCTTCATTTATAAATGTATGTTGAAGAATATGTCTGTATAGAATATGTTGCAATAGCTAGCAATTTTAGCACCTGAATGCTTCGGCAAGTGTCTTAATTTTTAAAAATTTAAGAATTAACAGATTTTGAAAAATATTAATAAAAATAACAAATTGTGTAATGTTAAGAAATTTATTTGAAAAATATTTTAAATGGTTGTTTATGAATTTGCGAAGAAACTTGTATTTAAACTAAAACTTACAAAAAAATTGTCCTTTACTTCAAGCAACATAAATTGTTGTAGTCGAGAATATCATGGAGCAAAAAATTCTAGATATACCTGAAGATGGCAAAAAGTCATATTTACGTTTTAGAAAAAGGTAAGTAGTAACATAACTCATGTTTTTTTTTTTCTTAAATAAGTCTGTCGTATATTCAAGCAAAAAAAAAAAAAAAAACTACCACATTCCAGGAGCAATTTAGGAGAGTCAGATGAGTTCAGCATATGTATGAACAATTTTATTCTAAGAATGCTTAAAAATATAAGTAAGGTATATCAGCACCAAGATTTGAATTTTTTGAAATGGGTTAGATACATCTATATGATCCGAAATCACTTAGCAATGCTATATCGGAAACACTTTCCTGACTTGGTAGTGTGCACAAAAAACACCAGAAATGAAAGGAAACCCTGCAAATGAATATGCAGTTTATTAATAAATGTATATCAACAAAGATAGCATGATCTCCATTAACAAAGGCCAATTATTTTCACGCAGAATCCTCCAGAGTTAATCCAATCCAATTTTAAGAGTCCAATTTTTAAATGTAAATATGAAAATGTGCATACATTGTGTCGTACAGGCACTGTGTCTCATTTTGTGGAATGTCGAATGCACTTGGTCCGTCAAATAAACAATGGTTTATTCTGGTGTACTACAGCAACGAGAAGATGGATTTTTTTAGACATGCATCCACTGTGCATAGTTATTGAAAGCAAATTTTACGGAAAGGTACTATCTCGCCACCGCCTACTCCGCGTGCGTATAGCACATCCTATTGAACCTACAACGTAAATTAGGCCTTTTTGCCACCAGAAGGACACAGTAAACAATAACAAATCAATTACTTGAGAGGCAATCTTTAACCAAACGCTCTATAGCATTCATGCCACTAACTCTTTATCACCGCCATCTGCAACTACAGTGGTGTCGAGCTAGAGCTTATTGGATTATATTCTCAAATGAGCTTTTCTGTAGCCAGTAGTGGTAAAAGAAGGCCAGATGATTGCTTGAGCCAATATATCTGTATCGTTGACACACTGAACGTACAACAGGAGTTATGGTCTGGGCAGTAATTCCTTACGACAAGAGTAACACTCTATTCGCTATGACGAACCATCACAGTAAATTTGTAAGTGATACTGGTTGTGCTGCAATTTTTGATCACTATTCCAGGGGATGCATTTGAACAGGATACGGCTCATCCCCAAATCGTTGCTGTCACCTAAAACATTCTACAAAATATCGACATTTTGCCTTTACTTACTAAACTTTTTTTTCCATTGAGAAGACATTATTGAACGAAAAATACAGCATGCTCCAGAACCAGTAAGAGCGTTAGTAATTTGACTGATCAAATGCAATAAGCAGATCGCTTCATTCCACAAAATTACATAGTACGACACGAATGCAACACAATTCATAACATTTTGCAAATTTTCACTCAAAACCGTAGAGAGGCTACAACGGTTATTAATGCACAAGTTATAATTTTAAGTTGCTCATTTAGCGCGTACTTTAACCTGTAGCCTTGAGACTTAAATCAAATAAATATGTTACCTAGGCAAATGCTTTACATAAATTTATTCCTCTAAACTAATCTCCCCTTAGTGTTGAGATTTCACTTTCCATGTTTGCATATTAAAATGCAGGACATGGAAATTATAACAACTTTTAAGTAACAATGTTCAAATTTATTAAAAAATTCTGAAAAGTACAAATAATAAATTCGCTGTAAGGATATCTATCAGAATCGAATCATATTTTATCTTAGAAAAAGTTGAATATGAAACAAATTTACATAAATAATATTAAATATAACAAATATATTTAACATATATTAGATAGTTTGCAATTTTATGTCTTGCATCGTTTGTATAATTTGAAAGAAATAGATTTCAATATCATTATGAATTTATTATTGGTTTTTTTTAATTTCTGACTTTTAAATTAAATTATTTCATAAAGATACCTCATTTTGTTTTGATACAGTCCGTTTCTGCAATGAAAATCAATGCAATATTTATATAGATATTCCCATTTAAATCTTTTAAAACTAAATATAGATGGAAAACTATTAAGTTAATTCCCATGCAGATTAAGCCGACATAGTTATAATCAACATCTTGAGAAGAACTAAGCTGGCAATAGTTAAAAGTCTGTTGAGCCCTTCGAGTTGGCAGCAAAAAATAATGGTCTGATTATAAACGAAGTTATAAATAGAGACCCAAATCTGAAACCGCTGAAAATAAATGATTATGTCTTTGAGGAGATTGAACAATTTAAATATTTGGGTACAACTGTAAATAACAATAATGATATTATTGAAATTAAGATTCGAATCAATAACAGATGCTATTATGGATTACGAAACCAGATTAAATCCAATACCTGAGCAGGAAAACAAAGGAACAACTATAAAAGACATTAGTCATAACCAGGATTATTAGTCATAACTATTAGTCATAGCCGGAAGTTTTATTTAAATATGGAAGTAGTTTTATATAAGAAGCTGGACAATGAGCAAATCAGATGAGGATAAATTAATGACATCTTAGCGAAAACTCTTGAGAAGAATTTTTGGAAAGTAAGGGATAATGGAATTTGGAGAATAAGATATAATACCGAATTACATCAAAAATTACAGAACCAAATATAATAAAATAATTAAAGCCTCTCAAATAAGTTGGCTTTACCATATATACAGATATGGAGAAGAACACTCAGTAAAGAAAACAACATTGCAAAAACCAGAAAGAAAGAGAATGAGAGTCACGCCACGTATGAAATGGCTGAACAATGTAGTTAGGAACATGGGTGTTTATTATGGAGGATATGAGCTTCAAATATGTTAAACTGATGGAAGATGACTAAGAAAATCTCAGCCTGTAGCTGGCTGTAGAGCTTAAGAAAAAGAAATTACAATCAATTTTTGAATCAACAAATCTAGCCACGAAAATTAAAATCACTAAATAATATTTTTAATGTATGGAAAATTCTCCAAAAACAATGGAAGCATTTTTTATTTCTTTTGAAAAAAAATAATTAAAAAAATATTACCTTTTATGTTTTCATATTCATTAGTTTCTTTTCAATTTAAAGATTTTTCATTCAGAACACATGATATGTAATAAGTTATTGTTCAGTATCACATAAAAAAAACGTGCTAGTGTGACGTCAAAAAGCCTTTTCTGCAAAGATGATTAGTTGAAATGAATAGTAGCATTATAAAATTAATATTGTTTGGAAGAAGCAAAATTGCTAAAAATTTCATTTTCAGTTATTTATCATAATTAATAATAATTTCGCACAATTAATTATTTATTTTGAATAATAAATGATTATAAATTGGTTTTCTTGCATCTCATCATGTACTTAATATACAAATTAAACATTAGAATAGATGTTTCTAAATTTATTTTAACTCACTGCATTTTGCTTTAGAATAAAAAAAACAAAAACCTCCTTTGTATTATTTTCTAATATAAATTAATAAAACAAATTTTAATTTTTACAATTTTTTTTTTATTCTGGTGATTTCTAAACCAAGTTGTATAGAGTTACTTTTTCGTAGTAATTTCAAATAACTTATAACATATTAAATATAATGCATAATTATGTAGAAGTTATTGAAATTATAATGTAAAATTGTGTTATATAGGTAACTTAGGTAGGTATGTTTTAATCGAAGCAGAAATCAATTGAAATTATTTTATTTTTTAATTTAATTACTATTAACTATATTTAAATGTTCTAATTTTTTTAAAAATTGTAATCGCTTAAGACACAATATCGTATTAAAAGCATTCAAACCAAAACCAGGATACGTTCTTTGGTAATTAAATAAAACAGAGTTAACAGCCTAAAGTTCTTTTACTAATTGTTGCTTTGAGGGTTTTAAATTAATAAGCAAGCAATTAATTACGGCTGTAAAGATATTTTAGGCATTATAAAGAGAAATAAAAATAATTTGAACGAAAAATTAAAAAGAAAAAAATATCAAAGTTGCAGTACTTTGAAGTATTGAATCATTTTACTGACTTTTAGAATATTTTTCAGATAAATTATTAACATTTAGACCAAAAAATATGATTTTTTTCATCATGCTTTAATATTTATGTTGTTGATTTTGAACACAATTAATTATTGTAGCATATTTTTATATTGTTTTTGAAACTATTAAATAACAATGTATTCATTAATTTACAACATTTTCATTTATTCATTTTAATTTAGAAAAAAAGTTTTATTGGAAACATATATTTATTTTTATAAGATTTTAAAGATAACTTTTGTATACAGATTTATAAGATTTATTAAGATGATTTTATTTTTATTATTAATATTTTAAATAAATTAATTAAATTATTAAATAACTAATAAATATACTCCAATAAATTATACATTAAATATGGAAAGTTAAATACTTTAAAAATTGAACGCAATAAAAAGGGACAAAAAGGCAAATATTCCGCTTATATTTAAATTGATTTTTGTTGTTGTTGAACATCCACGAACGGTGAGCTTGTATTGCTCTTACAAATGGCAGAAACAAGTAAACAAGTCACCGAGGAACGAGGAGAGAGTACAGTGTCTTCATACATATATACATTGTCTTTACAGTGTCTTCATATATATATATATATATATATGTGATATTTTGATGATAACTTTTATAGAATATAGGTATCTGAGCTCTAATTTTTAGCATGCCAGCAAACAATGGTATTACATTACAATGTTTAAATAATCTTGTGAAAAATTCTAAGCATGGTCCCAAATCTAATTTTCTTTAAATTTTAGAAAAATTATTTCTATCAGAACCGACAAATTATCGGGACATCAGATTGAAAACATCGCAGCCTTTTCTTTGTTCGAACCATTTGTTTCATCAATAAATTAAAAATTATCATTATAAGTATCAATAAATAATATTATCACTTATTTTATTACACTATAATAGTGAATAAAAATGGTTATTAGATGCAATAGTAATAAGCTATGGCATAATTAAATATAATAGAAAATAACTTATAATAACTTATTATCAAGAAACGGTCAAATATATATAATTTATTTTTTTTTTCTTCTAATGCAGCTGGCAAATAGACCGTGATCTTTTATGCCATAAGGGGCTGCACCGATGTTACTCACTTTGCATTATCCAGGGGGTGCGTGTAACTTGATGGTAAGCCACGGACGCGGAGTAAAAATGCCGCCGCAACACCCTACGATCCTACTAGGACCGAAAGTGGATTCCGAACCACTACAAACACCCATGGCAAAGCCGTTATTTGAACCCGATACCTGTGGTACCGAACGCCAGAGGTATATATAATTTAAAAAAATATTTAGAAACGCAATTAATTTAAAGCGCTTTTATGCCAGCAAACAATCGTATTACTTCACAATGATTAAATAAACTTGTAAAAGCATTGTTCCAAATCTAATTTTCTTTACATTTTAGAATAATTATTTCAGTCAGAAGTGACCAATTGTCGGAACATCAAATTAAAAACATTACAGCCTTTTTCTTTGCTGGAATCTTTTATCTCAACAATAAATTAGAAATATAACAAAAAAATAACTGATAATAACTTATCGACAAGCTGTCAAATATATATAATTTATACTTTTAAAGAATATAAGCAACTGAGCTCTAATATTTAGAATTGAATTAATTTAAAGCTGACTTTATGCCAGCAAAACAATCGCATTACTTCACAATGATTAAATAATCTTGCAAAAAATTCTAAGCATTGTCACAAATCTAATTTTCTTTAAATTTTAGAATAATTATTTCTATCAGAAGCGACCAATTGTCGAGACATCAGATTAAAAACATCACTGCATATTTTTCTTTGCTCGAACCTTTTGTTTCACCAATAAATTTGGAATTCTCTTTGCAAGAATTATAAATGCTTAATGAGTTCCAATTATGACCATAATTAAAGCACTAAATACACCTCGCCTTTCGAGACAAAAGCAATTCTTTTGAGAATATCACTTGCAGAGGGCAGAATCTTTTCCGACTTCAAGGAATCCGGGGATTAATAAAGCTTTATTTTCCTCCCTAAACGTGACGCTTTTGATATACATATGAGCATTTAAAGCTCTTTTGTAATCCTTTTCTTGGTTCTTGAGCAAAAAGTTTCGCAGTTCTGACAAGCGGCTCGGCTAAATTGCGCTGGTAAGAGGTATTTCCTTTGTGAATTTTTCACAGGGTCGTGAATGAGAAGCAGCTCACTCGTAAGAACCTTTTCTATGATTCCATGTGGAAAATTTGCTCACTGCCTTTGACTATGGTAATCGTTTTTTTAATAAGAGGCTCTCATAAAAGCACTCTTGAAATATATTTTTTTAAATAGTAATTTTTAATATGTTATAAATAAATGTGGAATATGATACTTTATTTATATTTTTGTATTCTATTTATTCTTGCTTGGAAAAACTTTTAAACTTGTTGCTGTAAGTTTTTATATAATTAAAAATTATAATTAATGTTAATGTAAATCATAAATTAATGTTTTTTTTTTTAATTGTAATGATAGTCAAATATTTAGCGTTTATCTGCTTGTAAACAATTCTTTTTTTTTTTTTAATGCTTATTTTGTATCAGTTCTATTTTTGTTGCTGTTGTTGTTGTTTTCTATCATACAGCATGCAACATTTTTTGAATACCCCCTTTTCCATTCATGTAGGACTGTTAGAATGTTAACATAGAATAAAATATTATTAATTCCTAATATACTCGTTTTTGTTTAGATATTTTACTTAAATGTATCTACATACATAAATAAGACAATCGGGAACATTTGTGATAAAAATATTAATTTGATAAACACGCATTTTAAAATAAATTAATAAATTATATGTAACAAAAGGATGAACAAAAGTTAGAACTGATAAATTTAAACTAATTTTTCTTTAGATCAAATGCATACAATTATTTATTTAACGCATAACAATTAAAATGATAAATTGTAATTTTAAATTTTAAAAAAAACACAATATATCAAAAATTAAATATTTGTATTGTAAGAATAATTTTAAAACATTAAAATTATGTTAACGTTCTTAAATTAAGACGTGATAATATTTAAATATATTTTTTGTGAAAATTTACTAAATTGCGAATAAATGAATGTGTGTTTAATGTAAAAGATAAATATTTAATTTAGATCATTCTGGGATTAGACCAAAACAGAGAACCTGCGATCAAAAGTACCCATGAAAGTTTAATTATATAAAACTACAACCTGATATGATGTCGTTGAAAAAAAGTTACTTAGTTACTAAATAAAAAATAAACTAAAGTAAAGGAAGATAAAAAGTATTGAAGCTTGTAATTGCTTTTAGGAAAAGATATAGCTACATGCACTTCATCAAAAAAGATATATATATAAATTCTTTCATATGAATTGCATTTTTAATTTAAAAGTACAAGATATCTTCTAAAACGTGAATCTTTATTGTATTTATAATTATTTTTTTAATGTAATGGAATTTACGTTGTTGTTTCAGGGAAAGATTATAACCTTTGTTGTCTTGACAATTTAGAACGAACATTTACCAGTGATGGCATCTTTCATTTTTACCTCTTCTCTAGAATCCAGTGTACTGACCCCTTCTGCTCACATATTGAACTTATTGAAGCATGTGAATTTTTCTATTTGGCTACATTTTCTTGCTTAAGCAGAAATCAATCTCTTTTAGCTCTAAAGCCAAGATTGGTTTGGTTTCTCGCACTACTGTTAATTTTTACAAACTTTTTAGGCTAATTAGACAGGAACCTACAGTTTAACGTGCATTTCGAACCACTACACCACACCACATCATTGTCCCTAAAGCTGGTTGCCCCTTTACAGTTTCGGAATGATGTTGGGAGAGAAGTCTGACTGGGTTCCATTACGCTATTATTACATTCATATGAGATCGGGACCTACGGCTTAAAGTAGATCCCGAATCACTACAAACATCCATGGCGTCGTCGGAACTCCAACCGAAACACCTGTGGCACCGAGCGCGAGAGTGCTAGACACTCGGCCATTCAGGCCCTTATTCCCAACCACTAACAAACATCCATGCAACCACCACGATTCAAGCCTGAAGCCCCAAAGGCCAGAGAGCTAGCCAATTGGCCATCAGGTCGCCTGAAGCCAAGAGAGAAGACTCCTTACTCCTTGTTTAAAAGCTATATTTTTATTTAGTAGCTATACTAATAACATTCTAACGAAATATTTCATCTATTGATGCAATATCACAGACACATTATTAATTAAGAAACATTAGCTAATAATTTTTAGAGCATTCTGAGATTAATAAAAGTAATGAAATTATACGCAATATAAATAGTAGCCAGATTAAAAAAAAAAGTATGTTGAGTTTTCTTTAAATGAACATCCAACCATTTAGTTTGGAGCAGAAAAAAAAAAAAAAAAAAGAAGTAATAGAATTTTTTTAAAGAAAGAGTCAACCATTGAGTTTGAACTACCCAGGATTAGACCAAATGAATGGCAAATTATCGCTCTACACAAAAACCAAATTCTGGACAATCACACCCCTACATTATTAATTAAGAAGAAAAATTTTTTAACCAATCATTTTTTTAAGATTGAGAAATAAAAATAATGGAAAATTTTTAAATAACCGAAGAATCCAAATTAACAGAAGTACCTTGAATTTTAAAAAGCAAGAGCCAACCATTTAGTTTAGAATGTCCAGATTAGACCAAAGGAATAGCAAATTATAAAAATAATGGACAGCCGAAACTTTATTAATTAAGAAGAACATTTTTAGCCATTTATTTTAAAGACTTCTGAGATAATAAATAAATGAAACGCAATGTAATAAAGAAGTAGCCAGATTAAAAGAATTATCTTGAATTTCTTTTTAAGCGAACAGCCAACCACTTAGTTTGGAACAGAAAAAAAAAAAAAAAAAGAAGTACATTGAATTTCTTTAAAGAAAGAGGAAACCAGATTAGCCACTCTACACAAATATCAACTTTGGACAACCATACCACCTACATTATTAATTAAGACAAACATTTTTTAGCCAATCATTTTTTAAAGATTTCTGAGAAAAAAATAATGGAAAATTGTACCAATGTAAATAAATTGGAATAATACAGATTACCTTGAATTTCTTTAAAGGAAGAAACCATTTAGTTTTGTACTGTCCAGGATTAGACCAAAGGAATGACAAATTATCGCTCTACACAAAAGCAACTTCTGGACAACCGTACCCCTACATTATTGATTAAGAAGATAATTTTTTTAGCCAATCATTTTTAAAGACTTATGATTTTAATAAAAATAATGGAAATTTGTATGCAATGTAAATAAATGGGAAGAAGCCAGATTAAAAAATTATCTTCAATTTCTTTAAATGAAGTGATAACTATTTAGATTGGATCTGTTCAGGATTATTCCAAAGAATGGCAAATTATCGCTCTACACAAAAGCCAACTTCTGGGCAACCATATCCCCTACATTATTAATTAAGACAAAAAAAAACATTTTTTAAAGATTTCTGAGATTAAAAAAAAAATATTGGAAAATTGTACACAATATAAATAAATCGGAAGAAACCAGATTAAAAGAAGTATCTTGAATTTCTTAAACGAATAGTCAACCATTTAGTTTTGGAACTGTTCAGGATATTAGACAAACAAATGCAAATCATTGTTCTATACGAAAATCAACTTCTGGACAGCCGTATCCCCTACATTATTACTTAAGAAGAAAAATGTTGTAGCTAATCATTATTTAAAGATGTCTTAGATTAATAAAAATAACGGAAAATTGTACACAATGTAAATAAATTGGAAATAGCTAGATTAGAAGAAGTACCTTGAATCATTAAAAAGAGCCAACCATTTAGTTTTGTACTGTGCAGGATCAGACCAAAGGAATGACAAATTATCGATCTACATAAAAAGCAACTTCTGGACAACCGCACCCCCTACTTTATTAATTAAGAAGAAAATTTTTAGCCAATCATTTTTAAAGACTTTCGAGATTGAGTAAAAAATAATGGAAAATTTTACGCAATGTAAATAAATCGGAAGAAGCCAGATTAACAGAACCTTGAATTTCTTTTTAAGGAAGAGCCAACCATTTAGTTTATAAATGTCCAGGATTAGACCAAATAATGGCAAATTATCACTCTGCACATAAACCAACTTCTGGAAAACTATACCTCCTACATTATTAATGAAGACAAAAATTTTATACAATCATTTTTTGGAAGATTTCTGAGATTAAAAAATAGAAAACTGTACGCAATGTAAATAAATCAGAAGAAGCCAGATTATAAGAAGTACCTTGAATTTCTTTAAACGAAGAACTAACCATTTAGTTTTGTACCATCCAGGATTAGACCAAAGGAATGGCAAATTATCGCGCTACACAAAAAGCAACTTCTGGACAACCGTACCCTGACGTTTAATTAGATAAATAATTGGATTATAGTCCTTCAGCGTTGGATACTGTAACCTAAGCTGCATAAAAACCAAAACCACAACCTGGCTTCATTATTTTCCTCAATCTTTGAAAAAAAGTCGGCTATAGTTACTAGGTAAAAAAGAAACTAAAGTAAAGGGAGATAAGAAAAAATTGGAACTAGTAATTGCTTTTTAGGAAGGGATAATAGCTATTCCCCTGTACTTCATCTACAGAGAAAAAAAGATATAAAAATTGATAGGATATGAAAGGGAAGAAAAGCGATAGAAAAAGTTGAATTGCATCGCATTAGAAATTAGCTTCAATCTGTGCTGCTAAATAATGACACGTAATAGCTGTATCGCAGGGAGCGAATCAAATTAAGTAAGTGTAATTAGTTTTACATGCATGAGTTAGCCATGGGAGAGAGATGTCGAGGGAAATAAAAATGGCGAGATTTTTATCAAGGGTTTTATTTTTTGATTAAGGAGAATTTGGGGTTGATTTCAATTTTTAGAATAACTTTAATCAAGGAAGTTAAATGGGAGGCATGTAAAGATAAGTTACGCTATAAATCTAATCTGTAAAACTAATCTTTTTTGATAATCTTTGCTTTTGAAAATGCCTTTTGCTTTTTACTGCTTTGTGTAATACATAAATATGAATTTTCATTCTTAAAAAAAAATTAGTTTTTGAAATTTTATACAAGATTTATTATTTCTTTATTGCACTAATCTTTAGTTATGTTTAGTTGATCTATGGTGTTAAATAATTGCATATTTTTATTTTTTGCTAATCCTATTATGTACATAATTATTACATGGGTATAACTTTCTTGTTTATATGATTTGGTCAGGATATAGAATATTATCCTATTTAAAAATTATATGATTTATACAATATTTTCTGAATTATGCAATATATGTGTGAAATATTATGCAATAATTCCTGAATTTTACATTAGAAGTTTATTAAGTTTATATATTTTATCATTGTATTATTGTGAAATAAGATTTCACAGTAATACATTTTGTTAACTTGAAAGACATATCGAAGCCCCAAGCTCATTTACTGTATATTTGAACGATAAAATGCACAAGACAAAATTCTACCTCAACTTATGTTTCTTCCTACTTCAAATAGCTATTCACTATCCAATATACTTTGATTGTATTTTAAAATGTGTATTTATATATTTTCTCGATGTTGTTGTTGTTGTCGTTTCCCTAAAGAGTACAAGAAAATCAAATTTTCATAGTGCTTCCGAATAATATTGGCTAATATGGCTATGCCCCGAATAATATTGGCTATGGCTATTACCAGCTAATAATGTAAATCCCCTCTTCCGATGGGACAATATATGGAGGCTGCAACAGCTGAAAATCAAAGACATGATGAAGAATAAGCTCGACATCAGGGCAATTGCCAATTTTTTGGTGTTTTATTGACGCCATCGGAAGAAGTTTTTCATATTGTTGTGGTCTTTAATACTTAATCTTCTGATAGATGTAGTTGTTTTTTATCGACATTTAGTTTGATAATTTGATATTTAGTTTTAATCTTATATGGAATTATAAAAATTAGATTTTGCCAAGGCCTTTGCATCTGCAAGTGAAGTAATAAGTAATGGCAGGCTGATTCAGACTTCTGGCATTCTGCGCCATAGAATCTGCAATTTCATTAAATTCCAAATTCACATGAGCGCGGATCCATTGCAAGATACACATTTTGTGCAAGCAGTAAATTTGTGCTAAAAAGAGATACAATGTCCAAGATTATACTTGAAAAATATTTATTAAGAGCCTGTAAGGCAGACCTTGAAACAGTGAAGATAGTAATTCTATTCATTTGTTGAGATGGTGGTAGACTCAGATGGGCATCAAATACCTTTTGAAGGCCAGCAGTTCTCCTGTGTTTGATGCAATTTCTCCATCACCTGCAGCAATTTCAATTCTTTGGCCGTCGGAGAGCAGTAAAACAATTCAAGCACTTCAATTTTTCTAGATTTTAAGTTTGAATATTTTCAATTTCTACATTCAGATTAATATTTTTATTTTATAACTAGCTGAATATCTCTTATATGTTGAGCAAATATTTCATAAGTGTTTTAATAAATGGAAAATAAATACATATAAAAATAACGGTAGTGGAAATGCAACGAAAGTGATTTTAATTGCATAACTAGAATACCAAAATTAGCTTTATGTTGAAAACTCTAATATATCTAAATTATTTCACAATTTAAGTCTTTAATTTTTTAAACAGATATCAAACTTATATAAAATGCGAATAAATTTAGTAAGCATAAAATAATAAGACATTTTCAGCCACAAACCTAAGTCACCACAACATTGAGTAACACTTGATAAAAAGGACAAAACATAAGTTTAAGAATTTAAAATGTTAGTGCTGAGGTAATACCATATAGTTAATTTTTTTCTAGTCATAAATAACAAATTCTCTGAAGAATAACATAAAATTTAACGCATTTTAACTTAGCATATTTCATGACATATTTGAACACTGCAAATTAAATTGCTTTTTGTTTTGTGAAAGTTTTTTGATTGGTCAATATTATTTAATTTGCAAAAATGTTTCAAAATTATGATATATTTAAAGAAAATCAGTATTGCAGAAAGCAAAAAAAAAAAAAAAAACCCACCCTAACTTTTTATGCAATCCCAGGTTATTTAGTAAAAAAAAACATTCATTCTAATGAATGTAATGGTCACTTCTGTGTGACAAAAATCGACTCTAGCCATTTAATATCATATTTTAGATTTTATCTTCCTTTATAAATATAAAATATATATAAAGTTAATTGCAACAATTTGAAATCAGTGTGAATATTTATCTACAGAAAGAAGAAGGGGTAAAATAAAATAAAAGGAAAATACCTGATATACTGAATGCCTTCGCAGTGGCCCCAGTAGGAAGGCACAGAGGTTTGGAAATCTATCTCCAAAATGATACAAAGTAGAAGAAAAATGTTTATTTGTGAGTGGTAGACCGTAATGGAATTGTGTGGAATCAATACCCTGAAAATGAAAAATGTTCAAGAAGAACTAGAAAAATTGTTGAAATGTCACGGACTGCTTATTCGTTCATTGTTTTCTTTCAAAGATTGAAGAATTATGGGTTTCCAGGCAAATATTTTTTTCAAAAAAAACTTCTTTAGCAGACTTCTATTGTCACTTGGTGTTAACGAGCTGTTTATTTCAATCTACTATTTAAATAGGGAGTTGTATGTGTATGTTCCAGTGCAATTTAAAAGGTATAACGTTCAGATATCCAATTTTTTCTATGAATTTATTAATTAGTCTTTATTAAAATAACTAGAAAACTAGAATTTCTAGAATAACTAGAATTTCAATTAATTGTTTTATAAATATTATATTATTTTAATTATTCAATTAATTATTAAAAACCGTGCTCCTCCCACGTAAAATTACATTTTTAAATATTCTCCAGAAATCTCCTGTTATTATTATCATGACTGACATTAAAGGCCAATCATTACTTACACTTAGTAAAGGACATGGTAGGTAACGGGTACTTATAGTTGCCTCTCTGAGACTCATGTAGTCTGATAATAAACTTGAGCAGTTCCTGATTGGAAAAGGCGGAAGTTGAAAAAACTTTCAGTTTGTATTTTAATGAATGAAAATTTACTGTAGGAAATATCCCTAATTATTCCGTGTTCTATCCAGGATTGTTCCTCTATTGGTGCGCATGACCATGTGAACCTCCGAAGGAAAACTAACTAAAAAAAAAATGAAAAAGTTAAACAAAGAATTAAACAGGTATCTGGATTTTGTCAATTTTATGGGGATGAGCTAACGTCCCCTCTCCTTTAAATAATGCACGGTGAAAAAAAGATAATTGTAACGGTGTAAAAAGTTTGAAAGTTATTAGCACCGAGCACTCGATCTACACTGATGCTCAATCGCACGTGCGATCGAAGAAATCGACCGTGAAATTCACTTTTATTCTGCAGGAATTGGAGGAAAGAATGTGAGTAAATGCTCCACACCTACTTTTCAAATAGCATAGCCTTCAGTGGCGGGAGATAAAAGTCACAGTTATTTCTTATTCGTCCAGATTATCATTTGGTTTGCTACATGTGGTCAGTTAAGTGGCTGCTGTGTTTTTGATCGAAGCTGAGAAATTCCTGGAGTAAGTGGAAAAACCTTTCCATCCCAGCTTATTTAGCAAGCGGCTTCTGCAATAACTCATTTTGCAGAAGGAGCAATTTATAGAAGCTCAAATTTTAGAAATCTGAATGGAGCAAATAGTCTTCTACAGTTAGTTATAGAACATTAATTGCAGACTACTTTTGCTAATTATTCCAACGGCCACTGCAGAAGTAAAGAAAGGTTCCCAACTTTAAAACGACTTAAAACATTTCCAAGAAGCACCACAACACAATAACATGCTCTCAATTGAAAAAAATCATGAAAAAAAAAAATCATGACAAATTACACACATGTGGAAAATGTGAAAAATTTGCCTCAAAAAAACACCATGGAAACTTAATCTGGGCAACGGCAACGGGCGGAACTACGGATTTGAGTAATCAACCTGTCAATTTTAAAGAATATTGTGAATAGAAAGTAACTTGTTACAGTTTTTCTATCTATGAATGTTTGTCTGTTTCTTTAAGTGGCATTGTTACTCATTAATTAATGAAACTCAAACCAGTTTTAACCTGTACGCTACGTAGAATGTTCAAATTTTATTTTTAATATTTCTGTATTATAAATCCTTATTTTAATTACCCACGAACAGCCATATAACATTCTATGCAATGCATTCTTCTTATAAATTACCGGCAAATTGACGTCCAGACGAGAGTGCGAGACATGCGAATCGTTTTTGCTACAAGTGTCTCAGTCTGACTGCAAGCAACGCTATTACTTTCTGTGAATGATAGGTGGTCGAAAAAAAATGTCCTTGAGAATATCTCTTTGATGAGCAGGAAAAATCAACTCTGGTTACAGATGAATGATAGAGTTGACTGGGTTTGTCCCTCTACGGTCGTTTTGTGCACACTTTGGGCTAATTAGACCGGGACCTACTCGACAGTTGACTAACTCCGAGTGTTCTGTTCACACCGAGATCAATTGATTTAAGATCTATCCACGCGAGAGACGAGAACGTTTGGGTGTGTTATAAAGATCTGTTTTCACAATTCTCCGTGTATGTTATGTATTTTGACCCTGTTCCGACCAGAGACGATTTTTTTCTGCCCATCAAAGAGAGTCTCCTGGACCCCTTTACGACCAGTTGTCACTTAACCAGAGATAACAAGTCTTGTTACTTGTGATCAGACGGAGGCACGACAGCAAGATCACCTCGTGGTTGACTCTTACTCCCGTGTGGACGTCGCTTTATAAATGGTTAAGTAAACGATTTTCTTGTTTAGAGTGGGACTGACTTATTAAATACAACTGGAAATTATGATTCTAATATATCCCAGGTTGATTTACAAGAATTTCAATTATTCAACAATATTTTGTCATCGAAATGGCCATAAACATTGCTCTTCTATACAGCCATTCCCTACAATACACTATAGAGGTCGAAAGAAAGCTTGTCCCCAATATTTCTTCAGTTTAGATCCCCTATTCTTCCTCACTTTGTTTATGTTGCAGGGGGAACCTAAAGCCTATTTTATTTACACATACGTTTTCTTGGGAATTCGCTCCCCACAAAGCTCCTTATTTTTCGGTTCAGGAAGCCGTAAATAAAGAAAGATAGAAGCGGAATCGCTGGGGATCCGATTACTTCATTCTGTTCTCTTCGCAGGGGGTGGGGGTCGTGTACTGGAAGGGGTGGAGGGAGAGAGAGAAAAAAAGGAGGGTAATCTAAAGGGTCCCCGCGGGTCTGAGGTAAACTGAAGCCAGTGCTGTGATGAGAGTAAAGGGAATAAGCAGTGGGAAGCTGACGCAGCAAAATCGTGGGCTCTCAAGCGCATTAGTGGATGTTTATGCGGTTTAGCTATGCTATTTCAAGTGGTTTCTACAGATCTATTGCTTAGAAAGTCAGAACGCAGTGGCTAAGTCGAGGAAACTGAAAATAGGGAAAGAAAGGTGATTTTAAACTGTCGTAATCAATCTGGGTAGAATGGAATTGAATCATTGTAGAATGCTATAATAATTTATTTATATTTTAGGACATTAAATGTTATTAGAAGTCTAATTGATTTTGATTTATTACAATAGTTCTACTTCTTCCAATGCAAAAAGTGAAATATAAACATTTGAAACATGAAATCTTCAAATTTATATCTTTTAAATTAATTTAATTATTCGCAATTAAATATAACAACAACTAATTGATTCCCTGGCACTACAGTCCATGCTGGAACAGAGCCGTCTATCTACTGGGCAATTTGGAGACATGAGATGTTTTCTTTTTTTTTTTTTTTGGAATAGGGTTGTCTGCCTTACAAAAAGCTCTACAGTCATATTAAAACGACTCTCGGTGCTGTATGTATCGGGTTGGAATCCAGGTGGTACCATGGATATTTGTAGGGAACCGATGTGATTAAGCGATGAGTTTAGAGCTGACAACCCTACCTCATAAAAAGAAAAATCACTCGTCTCGAAATTTGGCAGAAGGCATTGGTTGTAATGCATCGATAATGATGGTGTATTATATACTAAAAGGTTTTTCAACAATGAAAACGAATAATTCTGGTGCTCGGTGTCACAGATTTTTCGGTTCGAATCAAGTCAATGACTATAGATATTTGTGGTGAATACACTTTAAGCCATAGGTCCCGGTCACATATGACTGTAGAGCGTCACAGAGCCCTTCAGACTTCTCACTCACATCATTCCCAAACTATGTAGGGGCATCGCAGCTCTAGACACAGTGGTGTAGTGTGGTGTAGTAGTAGTTGGCATATTAGACCCGGAATTACCTGGTTTAAAATCGATTCCAAACCACTACAAACGTCCATGGCATAGCCAGGACTCGAATCGAAACATGTGACACCGAGCGTCAAAGCGTTTGTCACTTGTCCATCAGGCACCATACATATAACAACAATATAATTTATTATATTTCTGGGGAAAGAAAATATATCTGAAAACGTTACAACACAGGCAATATTTATCACTCATTTTGTTCAGCAAGCCAGCCAATTTATAATGTTATTATGAGGATATATGAGATTGGCATTTCATGGATTCCAATATATTCAGCACTAGAGAAAAGGCGAAGCGCGTAAAAGGTAAGGAGAAAAAAATATTTTCCTACAGAAGATCTGCTCTATGTTTGCGAAACGCTGAAAAGTAACTGAAAAATAACTATGGATGTAGAAAGAAAATTTACTGCTAGTGTTCCTATTAATTTATTGTTTTTAAAAATTAAAAATTGTTCTGTGACCTAAATTTTGTCAGACATGGTTGTATCCAAAAATGTTTTAATCCATATTTGAATGGAGAAGACATGACCAAAATATCATAGACATATTAATTACAAAAAAAAAGACATATCATAAAGATTATTAATTACAAAAAAAAAAAAAAAAAAAAAAAAAATCTTTAATTTGTTTTAAAACACCCAGACAAACGTTTTTCTGAGCTTATTCTTTTTAAAAAAAAAAAAAATTTAATCTGATAGTGTATTTTATACTAAATGTTTTTTTTCAACAATGAAAACAAAGATATCGGTTATAATTCATACGTCAGCATTGACTATTTTGATTTACATAATATCACTATTCTGTTAATGCTCTTAGAATTATTAGGACATCTTGCCGTGCTAGTCGGACTACTTGGTGGGAGATTTCCGGATTTTCTCCCATACGATAAGCAAATCAGGTGTAGTTCCCTAAAAGTCCTCACGGACGGCACTGCCTTCCTTCTTCAGTGACTCGGAGACAAGTCAGACTTTCTACCTGCGGGTACTCCATCACAACAGAAACTCCCCACCTTTTCCTCCTTCCATGTGACCACACGAGTTCTTGGACTTGACCTGGATGTTGCTGTCTACAAAGTGGAAAAATATAAATAGAGCCAAAAATTTTAAAAAATATATAAAAGAACAAGGTATTCAAGAATCCTTGAAAATGCATTATAATTTTTTTTTATGTAATTAAAAATATTACCTATTAATATACCTGAAAAGTTAAATGAACGTGATACAAAAGCTTCGAATACTAATGGAAAGGTATTTTAAAATTATAAAAAAAAAATTTCAGAAAAACGAAAAAATGTTGTGTAAAAGTATGCAGATAGTAATAAAAATATACTTAAGAGTTTTAATGTAGTAAATTACATTAGTATATGTATATATATATATATACAGTATTTCAATAATTTAATACATGCACTTTCAGCACTTTTTTGTTTATAATATATTTGCAAGCGTCGGGAGCTTTAAATGCTGAGTCAAGTATGCAGATAGTGACAAAAATCTACTTAAGAGTTTTCATGCAGTAAATTACATTAGTGTATATATATATATAGTATTTCAATAATTTAATACATGCACTTTCAGTATATGTATATAACATATTTGCAAGCTGTCGGGAGCTTTAAGTTTTTAGAAAATAAGCTTCACAATGAACATTAAAAAGTATAAAATATTTGCTATAGGCGATACTTCCAAAAAATATATAAAAAAATTAACAGGATTATAGCAACAGTATTCTTGCGTGAATTTATTTGCATTCAAATTAGATTATTATTTTTAATAAAACTTAAAATTTCTTCGTTTCATAGAAACAAGGCCATCTTATTCATTTTTTAGTTGTGTTTAGATTTTAATACTTTCCATTAGTTAGTTTATAATATATTTGTCATTATTTAGTTTTATTCAAAATTATTTTATTTTAAAGAAGGTAAAAATGTATAAATTTTATAGATTGAAAATTAAATTTTAGATTGTATGCTCAAAATATTTTATGAAACATATTCTTCTAAAATAAAATATGCATCAATAAAATATAAGAAATATAAAATCATAAAATATTATATGAAGGCATACTTTTCTGAAATAAAATATGCATTCATAAAATATAATATTTGCATTCTATACATAAAATATTTTAGAAGAGCTTGTCTTCAAAAAATATTTGTCAAACTGATATTTATAACTGAGAATTGATTGATTTGATTATTGTAGAATTCATGATTTGAAATTGATAAGTTTTCTATAAAAATATAGGAAAATTTGAAATTTATAAATTGAATTTAATATGAAGTTTTCTATAAATTATTTTTAAAAAATTAAAGACTTAAATTGTGAAATAATTTAGATATATTAGAGTTTTCCACAAAAGAAATTATTAGAAATTTATAATTTATTTTTCCGTTTATTAAAACACTTATGAAATATTTTCAAAGTATAAGAGATATTGTTATAAAATAAAAATATTAATTGAAAGTAAAATTTTGCATGAAAAAAAATTAAAATATATATTTAAATATAGAGATAAACGAGTACATTTATTTTACACGAAAATAATAAAATTATAAGCATTATGCATTGAATTAAAAATTATTAATAATTTTTTTCTGTTAGTGAAGTTCAGAAGTCAATAAATCGATATTGTGTAAAATCAAACATTGCCTCATATTTAATTTGTTTTATTATAAATGTATATATTGATATTCAGCAAAGATATATAGATTTTAAAAAAATTAAAAAAAAAAATATATTGGATATAAAATTTTTAATTTTATATAAAAAATATAAAAATTGTAATAATAGAAAAGTTCTATGTCATTAAAAAAATTCCTTTAATGATTGTTGTTTCTTTTAAATAATTTGTTTTGACAAAAAGAAAAAAAAAGAAATCATGCTTTTTCACAGTAACATACTTTTTTTTTTATTTCTGAAAAACTTACAAAAGTTTTATTCAAGATTTAATAAAACTATTTTATTTAAAATAAATAGCTTACATTCTAAAGAAATCTTCTATAGATATCAAATAGTAATAATGTAATGCTAGTTTTTATAGTATATAAAACTTTTATTGAAAAATATATATATATTGTCATATTAGTTTCAAATATGTTATAAAACATTTTTTTTGTCTTTGAAAATGTTTACACATGTTTAAAATAAACAGTCTTTTATATAAATGTTTCTTAAATAAATATATCATAAAAAATAGATTTTAACCTTTTGCATAAAATGTTGAAAACTATGTTTATTTTTATTATAGAGAGCAAAGAATACTCTTTTAAAGGAAAATAGTAAGGAAATAGTAATATTCCTTTTATACATAAGTTTATTAAAAATCAGTATTGTAACTTTTTAAACGAATTAGTTTTGCTTTATAACTAACTAAAACTATTTATGTATGGGATGCAATAAAGAATTTTCTAAAAATATTGTCAAAAATAATAAATTATAAATCACTGTAAACAAACGTTTGAATAGTTCAACGCTTGAATAGAATAATAATAATATATTTTTCAATATTTATTTAGTTAATTCTAATTTAATCTTTTGAAAAGATGTCTAAAAAATCTTATTTACAAATTTATTCACTAATTTCAAAACCATAATTCCTTTAGAAATGAATGTTTGTTTTATATAATAATAATAATGTGTTATTGAAATAGATGATATTGATTTTTTTTTAAATTTCACATTTTTCCTTTAAAGCCATGCTATTAAAGAAATTAAATAAATCACTGAATTTAATAGTATAAGCGATATTTAAATGTTTCTAAAAAGTAATTTATAGAAAAATATAATGTTGAAGATGCAATGAAATTTGTCTTTTGATTCATTCATATTTGTTCGTTTATAAACATTTATTTCTTTGAACTTTTGAAAATTATTAAAAATAGAAAAATAATAATAATAATTCAGAAAATTTTTCGAAATTATCCAAAAAAAAAAATAATAATAAATAAATAAATACATATATATTATATCGAAAAAGTTTCCATGAAAGATATCTTTAAAGAGTACTTTATTTAATTCATCAAATCAATATCTTTTGCATTCAAGTTAAAAACTTTCTAATAAGACATTTTTTTATCTCACAAAATTTCAAGCTTTTGTAAAGTCTTCTTTATTAGCTCTAAAGTCTTATTCTTTAAGTTTTACCCTAAATTTGTATTTTTAAATCTAATCTAATGTACTTTTTTTCTCCTAGTATGAGAATGAGATGAAAATTTACATTATTCCCAAACCAGTTACATTGATTGGATGTGAAGTATGTAACGTCTCGGCCTATACAAGATCTATAACGGCTTCAAGAAGAGGGCCACTTTCAGGGTGATGGAAAATTTAATTTTTATTATAAGCAATTATTTACAAAAATGATATTTTGAATATTATAATTTATTATTTACAAAAAATAAATGTTAAAGATTTAAATTTGATTCACAAATGCACGATTATTATCACAAGTACAGTTCAACTCAAAGGTCAGAGATTTTCTTCTAGAGTTTACGTCAATCTTAAAAATACGTAGTCTACGGTAGACCTTAATTATTACACTGCGTGATACACGAAACTACAAGGGACTCACTTTGTAAACAGGAAAATCCGGATTATTCAGTCACTTGAGACTAAAAAAACGAAACAAAATTTATAGTTGACTCGTCACAGATAAGTTCACCAAAAATCTTTTTTAAGACAATCCAGAGGAGGATGGTCAGCTTTCTTCACTACTCATTGAGTAGATATTTCTCATATCGTGTTCTATCACCGATCACGATGGAAAAACTCATGGTATAATTCATATTCAATCTGCAATTGTTTCGACTTGTGAAGATTGCACAGACATTCGCTTGTTTCCTGAGTCTCATTATGCGTGATACCGAAAATCTGCTATCTATCATATTTGGGTGACAAGTTGTTCTCCTTAGCACAAAACTCTAATTGCATGTAATTTAATCTCTCACAATAAATCTCGCGTGCTGTCAAATGTGAGTGATATGCTTATTATATACTTTTCAAATAGCATACATTCCTCTCTCCTGGGAATGAAATGCCAAAACTCTTCTCATGAAAAAAAATGCTACAAGTACTGTAATACATTAATATCATATGTTATGTAATATATTTTTATAATATTGTTTAAGCAATTATTAGAACATGATAAAATTTTTAAAAATTCTAATATTTTAATTAAAATCCTGACATAAATACAAAAATATATTTTAATAAAATACATTTATTGATATTTCAAGGTAAAAAAAAAAGTGTAAAAATTTCATTAATTATTCAAATACTCAAAATAGGGAAAATGCTTTTCTAGTTAAATATCAATTAAAATAAAATCTCATTAAAATGTCAATCTATATGTAATTGTAAAAAAAATAAATGTAATTTCATAAACATCAGAAAATTTAAATAATATTTGCATAATATATTTAGGATTTATTTGATTATTAATCCAGTGAGCAGAAGTGAAATTTGTTTATGTTTGCTGAGGTTCGTGATCTCGTAAGTGAATTTTCAATTTTATATTTAGAATTCAGAGGAACAACAGCTGATACGGGGTCCAACAAAGTAAGTTTTGTTTACGAAGAGAATGGGCAATGGCAGTTTCATATTAACCGAGAGAGGGGTTTGTTCAGATTTTTAAGTTAACATTTTATAGTCCACATTCATATAGACATCTTTTTGAGTGAAAAATTGAAACATAATGAGTTATTTTTTTTTTTGCGTTTACCTTTATTCGTACTTGTAAACATGATATTATAATATTAATAGTACTAAACGCATATTGTAAAGAATTTTTTTATTTCCAACGGCAGGCAAAAACCAATAAAAAAAAAAAAAAAAAAAAAACCAACAGAAAAAGCAATAAAATAAAATAAAATAAAATAACATGAAAACAACAAACAGAATCGAAGGAAATAGTGACATAGTGACATGTATAGTGGTTTAGCCCATGGGCCCTAGCTCCTAAGTAACGACCATACACAGTAGAGGTTGTAAAGAAATATATAACATTAAAAATGAAATATAAGAAATATATAAATATAAACGAAATAAAAAAATGAAATCATTAAAAAATATTTATTTTACTAGTGTCGATATTAATTTCCCCATTCTTTCACTTAACTTTTGCAAATCGGTCTCAATTTGGGTATTTGCATATTGTAATGGTGTTGCATATTGGCGTCCGTTATATTGAGAGTGTTTTGTGTTTGGTCAATTTGATTTTTATCAAAAAACGATTTGTAGGTGTAAGTTGAACCTAAAGCGCTAACAATTTCCACTAAGAGTCTGGTTTGCTCTGCTACCAACAATCAACTGTGCTTATCTAGAATGGTTACTGAGTCACTGATGTCATTTAAAGTGAAACATAGAACCTGTTATATTAGATGTTAAAAGATGCGCATGCATTATGAGTTCCAGAATACTTAAATTATATTGGCAGAACTCATAACTCATAACTGTGAACTCAAATATAAACAGGCAATATCTCTCATATATTCTCAAGAATATTATTTTAAAATCAAAAGTTAATTTTTCTCATAATTTTGACAGTTAATTTTTGTATATATTTAATAATACATTAGTTTATTTTAATACAATTTTTTTAATACATTGGTTTTCATTACTTTGGCCATTATAAAATAAATATATTTTGTAAAAGTGTGACAAATTTCACGGGTCGGAAAAATATTCAAGGCGGGCCGCGGGTTGACCACCCCTGATCTAGATCTAGTCCATTACACTACAGTGTTTAAATATTTAGTGATCGTCTTTTAGGAAACTAGTCACTATCCCATGGATACATAATACAATCAAATACATAATAAATACATAATACATAATAAAAAGACCCATTTTCTAATCTGTTATACATTTTTGTATGGTTAATTTAATTCCAATAAGAAATCAGATAACAAAAATGAAACACTTCTCAGACACTTCTCATAAATACACATTTTATTTGAAAAATAATTAAATTAAGTTGATTGCCTTTTCTCCTATTTGTACAGTATTTTACAATAATAAGCATTTTCTTCATTCCTTTAGCAAACATGTTTTTAAAGTATTAAGATAAATGCCCATTAATATATCACCAAAAACTGTGTATTATGTTAGAGCTTTATACAGATATTTATACATCAAAAATTATATTTTAGTTACAAGCTTGTTTTGGCATTAGTATTAAAAGAATGAAAATAAAAAATCAAGCAATTCCTTTTTATTTAAAAAAAATATATAAATAAATAAAAAATAAAAATAATGGTTTGTAATCATTAAAAAATTATAACTAGCAATTATATAATCAATAATTAAAAAAAAATAATAAGTAATAATTAAATAATGTGATAATTAAAAATAAATTAAGTAAAATTAAAAATTAAAAAAAAATTATCTCAAAAATTTATAAAATCGGTAAAAATAATGGTTTGGACTCAAGACGATACAAAATCTTTTTTGACAGCATTATTTTTTTCTCCTTTTGTAAGAAACCAACAATAATTTCTGATGATTTTAATTCATGAATAGTGTTTTAAATTAATAAATAGTGTTTTAAAATTTATAATTTAAGATTTCCATATGTTACTTAAATTAATGTATTTCCTCTAAAATTTTATTAGCCTAAAAAGTAAACACGCTGTATACAACATTAATAATTTCTTCCTCATATCATTTAATTTTTTTTTCTTTGAAGTTTTCAATAACAAATCTTGACGATTAAATTCTTTATTTAGTAATTAAGTTATCTGTTTAAAATTTTCAAAATAAGATTATTATTTCAATTTGAAACATGGCATCAAAACTTTTTATTTTTATTTAACGAAACAGCTGACTAAAGTTCTTTTTTTTTATTGGTTAATTTAGAATGCTTTTTTTTCCTGAACAAATGCAGGTCAATTTAATAAAGTTGATTTCTTTCTTTTTTTCGTTGGCCTCATTTGACCAGTGCCTTCGTATGTCATTTATTAAATTTGCTACATGTAATAAGATAGATTTAATCATATTTTTCTTTTTTCCTTTAATCACAACACAAAAAAAACTCACAGGCATTTCTGATAAATTTTTTTTTTTTGTTCTTGACGATAAAAGGTTTCACAATTCAATTACAAAATACGCCCCAGGTATGTTTTTTTTTGCAAGGAAAAAAAAATATATAAATTCTCTGAAACGTAATTTTAGATAATGCAAAGCTTTTTTAGGATATTTTTTTAGTTAAATCAGTAAATCTTACAGTAATACCGAATACCTCGACTGTGGTTTAAAACACGAAACCGAAAAAATAATAAATAAAATAAAAAAAGGGCAAAACCAATTTAATTAAGTTTTTATTAGTCTGAAAAACGAGATTTTCAATTTTGTGTTTTTAAACCTTTTGAATTAAAAAAAAGGCACAGTTTAAATATAAAGGTAAGATGAATTTAAAAAAAACTTAATCAAAACTCTATTCCCATTTGAGAATTTTTCATTAAAAACGTTTTCAGTTTTCGTGTATGTTTTCAAAGGAAAAATTTCTCTTTTTTTCTGTTTTATGTCATGAGATAAGTTTTTGTATTATATTGATTACGTTTAGTTTTTTATATTTATTTTTTATTTTTTTAAATTAACATGATGAAGTTACTTCATAAAATATTTTGTGGCTCTGTTCACTTTACGCAAAAAGGCAAACTGTGTTTAACGATATAAAAATCGTTTTTGATAATATATATATTCGAAAAAACGAATTCAATTAGAAGATTTTTTTATCCTTTTTAGTTTTATAAAGAGTGCAGAATAATAAATGTAGAAATACGGATTTCTTGACTTGAAAAACATTTTGATGTAATAAAAAAATGTTCTAAAAACCAATTAATTTTAAAATTAATTTAATAAGTTAAATTGCTTGTTTTTATATGATGAAAAAACTGTCTGATGAATATTTAAGTTTAGAAGAAAGAAAAATATTCATGAATTCTCCTTCTGTGTGATAATAATTTGACTTATACCCTTACGATTAGTGTAGTTAACTAATATTTGTATGTTTTTAAACTAAATTTTTACATAAATTTTTTTTTTGGTAAAATTGTAAGATTGGATAAAATAGCATTAAAAATAAATATTTATTGAAACTAAATATAAATTTAATTACATATGAAACAAATTGCATAATTGAGGATATGTTTTTTTTTATTGATGATTTTTTTTTAACTTTCAATAACAAAACTTGACAAATTATCTTCTTTATTATATAATTCAGTTCTTCATTTATTGTTTAAAATTTTCAAAACAAGATTTGCTTATTTCAATTTGAAACTTGGCATTAAAACCTTTTATAGTTTATTTAACGTAACAGCTGACTAAAGTCTTTTTTTATTGGTTAATTTAGAATGCTTTTTCTCTTGAACAAATGCAGGTCAATTTAATAAAGCTGATTTGTTTCTTCTTTTTTTCTGTTGCCTCATTTGACCAGTGTATTCGTATGATATTTATTAAATTTCCTACATGTAATAAGATAGATTTAATCATATTTTTCTTTTCCTTTTAATCACAACACAAAAAAAAAATCTCACAGGCATTTCTGATAATTTTTTTTTTTTTTTTTTTTTCTTTACAATAAAAGGTTTTCACAATTCAATTACGAAATACGCCCCAGGTATGCTTTTGCAAGGAAAAAAAAATATAAATTCTCTGAAATGTAATTTTAGATAATGCAAAGCTTTTAGGTTATTTTTTTTAATTAAATTAAGTAAATCTTACAGTTATACCGAATACCTTGACTGTGGTTTTTAAAACACGAAACCGAAAAAAAAAAAAAATTAAAGAAAAAGGGCAAAACCAATTTAATTAAGTTTTATTAGTCTGAAAAACGAGATTTTCAATTTTGTGTTTTTAAACCTTTTGAATTAAAAAAAAAGGCACAATTTAAATTATAAAGGTAAGATGAATTAGTAAAAACTTAATCAAAACTTTATTCCCATTTGAGAATTTTTCATTAAAAACATTTCAATTTTTCTAGCACTCGCTTCGTGTATGTTTTAAAAAAAGAAAATTATTTTTTTTTTTTCCTGTTTTATGTCATGAGATAAGTTTTTGTATTATATTGATTACGTTTGGATTTTTAATTTTTTTATTTTTTAAATTGACATGATGGAGTTACTTCATAAAATATTTTGTGGCTCTGTTCACTTTACGCAAAAAAAGACAAACTGTGTTTAACTATATAAAAATCGTTTTTGAAAAATATATGTAAATATATATTCTAAAAAACGAATTCAATTAGAAGTTTTTTTTAACCTTTTCAATTTTATAAAACTGTGCAAGAAATACGGATTTCTTGACTTGAAAACATTTTGATGTAAAATAAAAAAAATTCTAAAAACCAATTAATTTTAAAGTTAATTTAACATGTTAAATTGCTTGTTTTTATATGACAAAAAAATGTATGATAAATATTTAAGTTTAGAAGAAGAAATTATTTAGAATTTTTCTGTGTGATAATAACTGCACTTATACTCTTACGATTAAAGTAGTTTACTAATAATTATTTGTTGATAAAATAAATATTTATATAAAATTTTGTATGATAAATTTGTAAGATATGAAAAAAAAAGTAGCAATCGAAATAAAAATTTGTATAGACTAAAAATAAATTTAATTATATATGAAAAAATTGTACAATTGATAATTTGGAGATGATTTTTTTTTGAACTTTCAATAACTAATTTTGATAATAATCTTCTTTATCAGTGCAAGTTTTTAGTTTATTTTTTTTAAATTTTCAAAAGTAAAATTTTGCTTATTTCAATTTGAAACTTGGCATCAAAACTTTTTTATATTTTTATTAAATGAAACAGCTGACTAAAGTCTTTTTTTATTGGATAATTTAGAATGCTTTTTTATTGAACAACTGCAGGTCAATTTAATAAAGCTGATTTGTTTCTACTTTTTCCCGTTGGCCTCATTTGACCAGTGTATTCGTATGTCATTTATTAAATTTGCTACATGTAATAAGATAGATTTAATCATATTTTTCTTTTCCTTTTAATCACAACATAAAAAAAAACTCACAGGCATTTCTGATACATTTCTTTTTGTTCTTTCAGATAAAAGCTTTCACAATTCAATTACAAAATACGCCCCAGACATGCTTTTTGCAAGAAGAAAAAAACATATAAATTCTCTGAAACGTAATTTTAGATAATGCAAAGCTTTTTAGGATATTTTTTTAGTTAAATCAGTAAATCTTACAGTTATACCGAATACCTTAACTGTGGTTTAAAACACGAAAAAAAAAAAAAAATTAAAAAAAAAGGGCAAAACCAATTTAATTAAGTTTTATTAGTCTGAAAAACGAGATTTTCAATTTTGTGTTTTTAAACCTTTTGAATTTAAAAAAAAGGCACAGTTTAAATTATAAAGGTAAGATGAATTTGTAAAACTTAATCAAACTCTATTCCCATTTGAGAATTTTTTTCATTAAAAAGTCTTTCAGTTTTCGTGTATGTTTTCAAAGGAAAATTTCTTTTTTTTTTGCTGTCTTATGTCATGAGATAAGTTTTTGTATTATATTGATTACGTTTAGATTTTTTTATTTTTAAATTAACATGATAGAGTTGGTTCATAAAATATTTTGTGGCTCGGTTCACTTTTCGCAAAAAGTCAAACTGTGTTATAAACGATATAAAAATCGTTCTTGAAAATATATATAGGTGATTAGGTGATTTTTTAACCTTTTAGTTTTATAATAGTGTGCAGATTAATAAATGTAGAAATACGGATTTCTTGACTAGAAAAACATTTTGATGCAAAAAAAAAAAATAAAAAAATGCTCTAAAAACCAATTAATTTTAAAATTAATTTAATATGTTAATTTGCTTGTTTTTATATGATAAAAAACTATGATGAATATTTAAGTTTAGAAGAAAAAAAATTATTCAGGAATTCTTTTTCTGTGTGATAATAATTTGACTTATACCCTTACGATTATGTAGTTAAGTAATATTTATTTGTTGCTAAAATAAATATTTATATATAATATTTTATGATAAATTTGTAAGATTGGAAAAAGTAAAAATAAAAATAAATATTTAAAAAATTTAAAAATAAATTTAATTATATATGAAACAAATTGTATAATTGATGATTTTTGATGATTTTTTTAACTTTCAATAACAAATCTTGACAATTATCTTCTTTATTAATGGAATACAATCTGTTCTTAATTTATTTTTTAAAAATTTTCAAAATAAAATTGCTTTACTTGAATTTGAAACTTGGCATCAAAACTTTTTATATTTTATTTTAATGAATTTGACAGTCTTTTTATTGGTTAATTTAGAATGCTTTTTTCTCTTGAACAAATGAACATCAATTTAATAAAGTTGATTTCTTTCTTCTTTTTTTACGTTGGCCTCATTTGACCAGTGCCTTCGTATGTCATTTATTAAATTTGCTACTTGTAATAAGATAGATTTAATCATATTTTTCTTTTCCTTTTAATCACAACATAAAAAAAAACTCACAGGCATTTCTGATAATTTTTTTTTTTTTTTGTTCTTTATGATAAAGGTTTCACAATTCAATTACAAAAATACGCCCCAGGTATGCTTTTTGCAAGGAAAAAAAATATATAAATTCTCTGAAAAAGTAATTTTAGATAATGCAAAGCTTTTTAGGATATTTTTTTTTTAGTTAAATCAGTAAATTTTACAGTTATACCGAATACCTTGACTGTGGTTTTTAAAACACGAGACCAAAAAAATTTTTTTTTTTTTAAAAAGGGCAAAACCAATTTAATTATGTTTTATTAGTCTGAAAAACGAGATTTTCAATTTTGTGTTTAAACCCTTAGAATTTAAAAAAAAAGGTACAGTTTAGATTATAAAGGTAAGATGAATTTGTAAAAACTTAATCAAAACTCTATTCCCATTTGAGAATTTTTTTTTTTTTTTTCATTAAAAACGTTTTCAGTTTTCGTGTATGTTTTCAAAGAAAAATTTCTTTTTTTTTCTTATGTCATGAGATAAGTTTTTGTATTATATTGATTACGTTTAGATTTTTTTATTTTAAATTAACATGGAGTTGTTTCATAAAATATTTTGCGGCTCTGTTCACTTTTCGCAAAAAAGGCAAACTATCTTTATAAACGTATAAAAATCGTTTTGAAAAAAATATATTCGAAAAAACGAATTCAATTAGGTGATTTTTTGTCCTTTTAGTTTTATAAAAGTGTACAGATTAATAAGTGTAGAAATACGGATTTCTTGACTAGAAAAAACATTTTGATGTAAAAAAAAAAAAAATGCTCTAAAAACCAATTAATTTAAAAAATTAATTTAATGTGTTAAATTGTTTGTTTTTATATGATTAAAAAACTGTATGATGAATATTTAACTCTAGAAGAAAAAATTATTTAGGAATTCTTTTTTTTTATAATAATTTCACTTATACCCTTACTATTAATGTAGATAAGTAATATTTATATTCTGCAAAAAAATAAATATTTATATATAATATTTTATGATAAATTTGTAAGATATGGAAAAAAAGTAATAAAAAAATATTTACAAAACTAAAAATTAATTTAATTATATATGAAACAAATTGTATAATTGATGATTTTTGATGACTTTTTTGAACTTTCAATAACTAATTTTGACAATTATCTTCTTTATCAGTGCAAGTTTTAGTTTATTTTTTAAAATTTTCAAAGTAAAATTTGC
>BPLR01010872.1:0-24725 GCA_021605095.1 Caerostris extrusa
CCGTATTGCTACACAACACTGGGTGTATCGTAATGGATACATAGATACTGGGCACACTCATAATGAGCACATAGATAATGGCACATCGTAAATGATATAGATAATGGGCATATCGTAATGGTTATGCAGATAATGGGTATATTGCAATATTATTTAAATTCATAATACGTCAGCGATGTAAAATGGAAAATGAAGTCATTTAGGTCCATATGCAGCAAAACAATTCCCTATATTCGCAATATTATTCTGATTATTGATATCCATGTTAATTTAATCTTGTATTAAATCTGTTACATTAAAAATGCATAAAAATAACAAAGTTTTGATTGAAGTGATGTACTCAACAAATTTTGCAAGGTAGAATCTGTTTAATGAGTTTCATTCAAAAATGCCATCCAAGTTTTGTGTTCGATAACTTATTAGTCTAGAAATTAATTTAATTAATTAATTAATTAATTAATTTGCCTTTATTTTTAAAAAATATTGCCAACTTATTTTTAAAATAAAAATAAGTTAAATAAAAACATCTGCGTATTTTTCAAGTTGCAGTTTTTGAATTCAAATTAAGCACAGAGTAAAAACAAAAAAAAAAAAAAAAAAAATTTATTAACAGAGAATTTAATCAACACAAATGGAATTTACCTAAGTCATTCGTAGTAATTCAGCCTTTTATGGTACATATGGGAAGCCTGTTACATTGCATCTAATTTGCATCCTAATTTATTCATTAAAATATCTTAATAGTAAAACCAAAGATAAAATCAATTGAAAATTTGCAACATAGCATTTATAAAGTAAAAATTAATGATTAAAATATCTTTTAGCAAATGAGGCCCACCGATATGAAAATTTGGAAAAATAAATATGACGTAATAATGACCAAAATGTTTGTATTGTGCAACAGTTGAAATTTATAGCGAAATTAGGTCGTGTAAATCGGGGGTAAATATCTAAGTAAAACAAAAATTAAATCAATAAATTTACAACGAAAATTATCTGCATATAAAGTAAAAATAATTTAGCGCTTGCCTTAAAATATAAGAACAAGCTGTCTAAATTTATAGCTGCATTAGAACAAAAAAAAAAAAAATTTTGTATTGTATAAAAATAATTGAAAAAAATATTTTAGTAAACCAAAAACTAAATTAACAGTCAATTTACGAAGAAATCATCATATAGAGTTAAAATAATTAACTAAAATATGTTAGTAAACCAAAAAACTAAATCAATAGCACATTTTCAACAAAAGTTAAAAATAGATATAGAATAAAAATATTGATAAAATAACTTGGTAAAGCCATAAAATTAAATCAATAGCGCATTTACAACGAAATTATTATATGGAATAAAAATAATTTATTAAAATATCTTTGTACCAAAAACTAAATCAATAGCAAATTTAAGAGACAAAATATATTATGTAGAGTAAAAATAATTCACTAAAATATGTTAGTAAATCAAAAACTAAATCAATGGCAAATTTATAACTAAATTATCGTATAAAAAATAATCGACTAAAATATCTTAGTAAACCAAAAATAAACAAATCAATCAAGAATTTGATAACGAAATTATTATATAGAGTAAAACTAATTCACTAAAAATATCTTAATAAAAATAACAAAAAATTATTAGTAAAATAGAAATTAATGGACTAAAATATTAATAGTAACCAAATTTACAACAAAATTATTACGTAGAGTAAAAATGGACTAAAATATCTTAATAAACTAAAACTAAACCAGTAGCAAATTTAATGACAAAATTATCATATGAAGAGTAAAAATAATTGATTAAAATAATTTTCTAAACCAAAAAATAAATCAGTAGCAAATTTACAAAAAAATAATTGACTAAAATATCCTCAGTAAACCAATAACAAATTTTGCAACGAAATTAGGAAATTTTTAAAAATAATAGACTAAAAATATCTTAATAAACCAATAATTAACTATTAACAAATTTAAAGTAAGAATTATCTTATACAAAAAATAATTGACTAAAAAATATTTTTAAATCAAAAATTGAATCTGTAACAAAATTACAACTTGACAGTAAAACGTCAAAATTGACTAAGATATCCTAGTAAACCAAAATTAAATCAGTAGCAAATTTACAAAAACTAATTGACTAAGATAATCCTAGTAAACGAAAATTAAATCAGTAGCAAATTTACAAAAAGCAAATTTACTAACAATATTATTAGTAAACGTGAAAAAATAAATCAGTAGCAAATTTACAAAAAAAATTAAACCAACAGTAAATCTAAACGAAAAATTATCATGTAAATTTGCAAAACTAATTGACTAAGATATTTTAGTAAACCAAAAAAAATCAATCAAACAGTAGCAAATTTACAAAAACTAATTGAAAGGATATCCCAGTAAACCAAAAAATATAAATCAGTAGCAAATTTAAAAAACCAATATGAGTAAATATCCTAGTAAACCAAAAATATCTTAGTACAACCAAAAATTAATTAATAAGATATCCTAGTGTCCAGTAAGATAAAATCAGTAGCAAATAGCGTAAAAATAATTGACTAAAATATCTTAGACAACCAAAAATTAAATCAAGTAAGCAAATTTTACAAAAACGAAATTATACAGAATAAAAAAAATTAACTAAAAGATTTAATAAACCAAAAATTGGTAAAATTTTTCAAAAAAAATTAAATCAATGTTTTTGCAAAAAAAATTCCACCCTACTGATTAAAAAAATAATTGTATATACAGTAAACAAATTTTGCAAATCAAGCGGCTTAAATCAATAAACAAATTTAAAAACGAAATTTATATAGACGTGAAAAATGATGAAAAATATGTCTCATCGTGCCAAAAAAATTAAATCAGTCTCAAATTTTACTGGATAATATTGCTATAGAGTAAAAATAATTGACACCATCTTAGTAAATCATAAATTAAATCAATCATCACATTTACAAAAATTATTATGGAGAGTAAAAAATATGTAATAAAAATATCTTAGTTAGCCAATAACTAAATCAACATACAACGAAATTAGGTCATATAGAATAAATTTAGACGTGAAAAGAATTATTAATTTCTTAACTTTAATAATAAATTAAAAACGAAATTATCATATTGGGTAAAAATAATTGTAAAAGTGTATGTCTTAATGAAATCTAAAACTAAAAACCAATAGCAAAATCTTTTTTTTTAGAACGAAATTTTCATCATTACAGAGTAATAAATAATTGATTAAAATATCTTAGTAAATTTATGAAAACTAAATCCCTGTTGGGTGCAGCAAATTTATGCCCCAAAAATACATGTTGAGTGGGGAAAATAATTGACTTCTCCTTTTTCCTTGCGAAAACCAAAAATTAAACCAATGCATTTTTACCTTCATCACGAAATTATCATGGACTTTAAAAAATGCTGCTTCGACCAAGATAGGATAAAATGCCAAAAACAAACATGTCAATAAGTTTTTATTCGACTTTATTTAATTTAATTTTTAATATTGTATAATTTAACCCTTCATCATCATCAGCTGCCGCATCTTCAACATCACTAATATCGTCTTGCCAACTGGCAGATTTCAAGACAGGAGATATTCACTTTTAGGGGGTAGGATTATTAAAAAAAGTAAAACCAAAAATTAAATCAATAACAAATTTAAAAATTAAATTATCAAGTAGGAGCAAAAATAATTGACTAAAATGTCATAGTAAAACCAAAAATAAACCAATAACAAATTTAAAAAAAAATTATTACATTGAGTAAAATTAATTGAACAAAAATAACTTAGTAAATCAAAAATCAAATCAGTTGAAAATTTGCTGCAAATGTTATAGAGTAAAAAATTAATGATTAAATGTCTTAGTAGTGGTAGAGGTCCATAGATCACTGAAAACAAAAAAAAAAAAAAATTCTTAGTTAACAAAAAATTAGATCTATAAGAAATTTCAATCGGTGGAATTATATAGAATAAAAACAATTGAGCTAAAATATTTTAGTGAACCAAAAAAATAAATTATTAAAATTATCAAAATACCACCTTCGCCATATTTCCAAGTAAAAAATTTCTTTTACTTTTACTTCCTACTTAATCAAAATGTACATCATGATTTGCAAGCAGCGGCCGAAATGCTCATATAAAACGTTGATAAGCATTCTCTTTAATACCCACTGATGAATAACGTGTTAATGATGAATACTCTGTCTCATCGTGACATAGCCCAGTTCTCGTATTACTTACTGGATAATCCGGCGAGCTACGGAGCGCAATTGTGAGATTTGACGACCATTATATTAAGGATTGCCGAGCTAGTCCGTCATCGCCGGACCTAAGACTATTACGCAGTCGTATATGTCGTAATGATATTATTATTAGAATTTGCAAGAATGGGAAAGGCGAACACTCAAGTGGACTTAAAATATATTTAAACATAGCTGAGAACTAGTATTTCTTTTACTCTGATAATAAGTATGTAAACCTTATATAAATTTGGGTAAAAATGTATATTTCAATGACATTTATAACAAAAAAAAAACTTGTACTTAAAGAATCTTTTTTTACAATTCCTTAATTACTCTACCTATATATATATATATATCTTGTTCAAATTTTCAATCGTTCGTAAATACTTTTTATTCATCCACTCAACTTCAAATACATTTTTTTAACTTGTAGTGGATGACAGTGGATGTTAATACAGTTTTCTCAAATATTCATTCAGTAATTAAATTTAATTAATTAATTTTTTTTTTTTTTTTTTTAGATTTAAGTTGCATGTATCTACCCATAGAGGGCGCCGCCAGATGAACTTAAAAAAATGAATGAAAATTATTTATAAAAAGGACTTTCTGCAATAGAGGGAAAAAAAGTAGGAATTGACTTTAAAAAAAAAAAAATTTTTATTACTTGTTTTTAATTGGTTTTTTTTTCAGTAATCTTTTTTATCATTTTTATCACTTTACTTTATATGTAAAAAATAATTTGCCTAAAAATATCATAGTAAACCGAAACTAAACCAATATCAAATTTACAAACGAAAATATCATGTACAGTAAAAAATAATTGACTAAAATATCTTAGTAAACCTATATCTAACAAAAATCAAAAAAATTAGAATCTTTTATATACCACTTAAGTATCCCACGAAAGGTCCACCGACGAATGATGAAGGGAGAATATTGTTAAATGAGGATTTTTAAGGGGACACTGTTCTACACTTTCGTTATCGTATGGGGATCCCCAGGCAATTTGTTTAATAAATAATAAATAATGAATACTTGTTTAATAAACAAGCATAATCTTGTTTTATAAATAATAAATAAATAAATAATTGTTTAATAATAAACATAGTATAATACGTATAGAATAGAACCTTAATATCTAACTAAAATCAAAAATTTGCATTATTAGATTTAAGATCAATAAATTCCTGTGTGGGTCCGGGTTAGAATAGCCCCACTGTAGCCATCTATGCATGTTATAAAAGGCGACAAAAATGGGTGTTCAGTGAACGGGGCTATAACCCTGTGGGCTCAGTGTTCCTGTGGGTACCCAGACTTCTCCTTTTGGGTGCATCATGTCTTTTTGTGTCGCAAGGTCGAAGACAAAAAGAAGCTGTATTTTTAAACCTTTATCATGATCACTGATCACCGTATACTAGCTTATTTTACAATTTTACTTGATTTTAGAGATTTATTAATAATAAATTTTGAAGTTTAAAGTAATGTGTTCTATTTTAATATAGTACTTCAATTATTCTGTTATATAAAAATTATTTTGTTTTTATTTTTAAATAATTGTTCAAAATAATGTTTTATCTACAATTTGCCAGACCAATAATTGACTGATATAATTTCCTAACTAAATTAATCAAAATAATATATATTTTATTTTATGTTGTCAGACAAAACCTACGTCATAGGCTGGTTTTCAGTAAATTTCCCTACAACTTGAAGCGATTTTCCCTACAGCTGTGTACTACATTTCCCTCTATCACGACAACTAACTGCAGGTTCTTGTTACTTATTTTGCATCGACTTTCCAAAATAATCCTATTATCCGACCACTTACATCAAGGCTATAAACCTCATCTGCAAGATAAAAAGATGCTCTGATTATTTCCAAAAATTGATTGCTTTTTCCCTTTTCTGCCTTCTGTCCCTAAATGCTCCCGGAGCAGCCAATCTTTTCCATATTAATCGAATTTGATACCGGCCCCAAAAGAAGTAGGAATAAAAAAAGCGGAGAATGGATGGCAAATTAAGGGACACTTTGTTAAGGTTCCATTAGAGTGACGCCCTAGCAAAGAAGATGCTGAAAATGCTTCTAATGAAATCAAATCACTCGTAATGGGCGGCCTGTTAGTGAAAATGGGCCTCTGATAGGCTCTAAGTGCCTTCCTAACAGGCCGCCTGTCCCCCTTTTCCTTTTTTTTGTTCGGGAAGAAAAACGTTCGATTTTTGCCTAAGGACAAAAAGCAACAGATCCGAAGTTACCTCAGTGGAAAAAGGTTGCGTAAGATATTTTGGATTTTTCTGTGCCGAGATTTAGATAAAAATCGAAGTGTGATCTAATTTGTAAACTAAAAAAGATAAAAATAATCTTGTCTGGAAAATGTTATTCTTTTTTTTTTAAGGCATGCGTAGTTTTTACCATTTTGATATCACATTTTTCAATTTTTTGCCTTTTTTGAAAGATAGATTCATCATAATTCAAAACGAAAGATTTTCTGATGTAAATTTATTTTACATCAGAAAAATCTTTTAATCATCGTTTTGAATTGTGATGAATTTATCTTTAAAAAGCTTAAATTGTATTGTTACGCTTTGTTTATCTCTAAATCACTTTTTAGACATGCGTAGTTTTTATCATTTTGAAATCTCCTTTTACTGTTTTATGTCGTTTTGAAAGATCGATTCATTATAATTCAAAATGATTAAAGATTTTAGATGTAAATTGTTTTCATCAGAATATTTCTTTTGCGTAAGATATTTTGATTTTCTGTGCCAAGATTTGGGTAGAACTTGAAGTTAGATGTAATTTGAAAACTAAATCTTGTCAGGAAATTTTATTTCTAAATCCTTCTTTTTAAGGCATGCGTAATTTTTTATCCTTTTGAAATCTCATTTTACAATTTTTTGTCTTTTTTGAAAGATAGATTCATAATTATTCAAAATGAAAGATTTCCTGATGAAAATTCTGCTAATTCTAAGATTCTGAGAATTTTAATCAGAATATATTTTGTTTTGAATTTGCAATCACACAATTAATTACCCATTTACGAGAAATTACGTATTGTTACTCTCATTTTTAGAATCAAATATGCACAGTAAATTTGTGTTTTAAACAATAAGCCAGTTTTTAAATTAATTTACTGGACTAAGTTAAAACATAAAAAATTTTTCTAAGCTAGATTACTAATATATAAAAGAATTCAAGTTAGATGGCAATTCAATGGTAATTGATGAAAACTGGCTAGTTTTTAGGTGGTAATTGATGGAAACTTGTTGGCAGTTTAGATGGCAATTGATGAAAGCTCGATTTTCATTAGAATATCTTTCGTTTGAATGCTTCATAAATTTAATTACTCATTTACGAGAAATTATGTATTGTTAAGCTTGTTTATAAATCATTTTTTAGGCAGGGTAGTTTTTTATCATTTGAAATCTCATTCTACAATTTTTTGTCTTTTGGAAGATCGATTCATCATTATTCAAAACAAAATATGTTCTGATGTAACTTAATTTTCCTCAAAATTTCATTAACTTAATTTTCATCATTTAATTATCCATTTGCTTACGAGAAATTATGTATTGTATTTACTGGACCATGATAAAACATTAAATTTTTCCAGACTAGCAATATTAGTTTATGAAAGGATTCACTTTCGATGGCAATTGATGAAAACTCGTTGGCTGTTTAGATGGCAATTGATCTCAACTCGTTGGTAATTGATGAAAACTCGTTGGCTGTTTAGATGGTAATTGATCTCAACTGGATGGCAATTGATGAAAACTCGTTGGGTGTTTAGATGGAAGTTGATAGGATCTCGATAGCAAATTATGAAAACTCGTTGACTGTTTAGATGGCAATCGATGGAAACTCAATGACAATTAATGAATACCCTTTACAGGCTGTTTAGATGGCAAGTGATGAATACTCGCTGGTTGTTTAGATGGCAATTGATGGTCGTCTTGCATCGATAGATACGCTTTCTCGTGAGATTTTCGGATTTTCACTTTTAAAACACACCCGTGGAGCAATTTCCCTTTTAAGTCATCCCGAAAGACAGCGTGCTTCCTTCGTTACGAGTCGGGCTTTTTTGTAGGGGCTTTGTAGGGGCTTTTTTGTGGGCTTTTTTTTTTTGTAGGATATATAAGTGGCACATGAAGTCAACCAATGCTTATGAAAAAAATATTAAAATATACAACCTATCAGAAGTGAACCACCAAATTCTTGAATTAAGTTTTGCAAATCTTTATAAATAAAAGAATACATTTACAGATCCCCTTAGAAGATTTTACTACCATAATTTAAAATGGACGTGCCAAAGACGGTATCAGAAAACCCAGACCCATCTTCCTCTATCCAAAAGGAAGTATTTCCAGCCAATGGATGTATAGCTTTGATTTCCGCTTTAGACTTAAAAATTTTAATTATCTTCGACTGTCGGATTTCCAATGCGGTTTTGGCACATCCGGCGTTTTAACAACATTACAAAACAAAAGAATTGAAACAATTTGATAAATGAGGGCGAATAAATTTAATACATTGCAGGAGACAATTCAAATTAAATGCGTTCAACAAAGAGTTGATTAAATAAAATTGCTGTCACGTTCGTATGTATTCACAAGGTAAGCTTTCTATCATACTATGCATGGTTATACTATCACTAAAAATATGTTCAATGTCATGAATTCTAAAAAAAAAAATAGCGGAAATAAATGCAAGTTGCAATTAGCTATCATTGTTGACAAAAACTGGGTAAATGAAAAAAGTAAATTTACTACATTGCTGAAGGCAATGCAGTTAAATGCGTTCAACAAAGAGTTGATTAAGCAAAATTGCTATCATTTGTATACGTGCCCGTATCTAATCACAAAGCAAGTTTTCTACTGTACCATACATGCTACTATCCCTAAAAATATGTTTAATTTCACTCATTCTGAAAAAATAAGGTAAATAAATGCAAGTTGCAATTAGCAATCAATGTTGACAAATGATGGCGATAATGATGGTTGGTAAATGCTGGCGATTAAATTAGTTACATTGCAGGAGTAAATGTAATTAAATGCGTTCTAAAAAAGTGTTGATTAAGCAAAATTGCTTTTCACTTGTATACTTTGTCCACTTGGAAACCCAGGCAAACTTTCTAGGGTACTATACATTGCTGCTATTATCACTAAAAATATATTCAATTTCACACATTCTGAAAAAAATAAAAAAATAAATGCAATTAGCACTCTGTATTGACAAAAATTCGGTAAATGATGGCGATTAAATTTGCTACATTTCGAGAGGAAATGCAATTAAATGCGTTCAGTAAAGAGTTGATTAAGAAATATTGCTGTCAAGTGTATACTTTCCGTGTGTAATCACAAGAAAAGCTTTCTACCATACCATATATACCATATTTTTATTATCACAAAAAACATGTTCAATTTCCTTGCTCACTTGAAAAAAATAAAGAAAATAAATTCAAGTTGCATTCGATAAACGCAGTTCCAAGCCAGTAGTTTGGTAATATTGATGGATTTGAGTCAAATGCTCTGTCAAACAATATGAACTGCTGCCAGATAAAGAAATCACGAGTATACTCGTGTTTACCTTAGAATAAATAATACAGGGTACAAAATACATGCATTAAATACTGGTTTCAAACCTAAAACAAAATTAATTCGAGAAAAATTAGCTCAGGCAAAAATTAGATTTATTAATTTTCACCTGAATTAACCCGTAGTATTTGAAAAGACATATTTAAGAATTACGAAGTATATTCGGGATAATTCGTTAAGAGGTTAAAGAAATATTATGATTATTACATAACTTTTTCGATGATTAGTAAGTCGATTTATCTTTAGTGGACCAACAAGCTTACGGATAGCTTAATTGGCTAATTAACTCGTAGTGTTTCGAAAAACACATTTAGGAATTACGAATATAATTGGGGATAATTCGTTTAGGTTAAAAAAATTTATTATTATTGCATAACTTTTCCCAGTGATTAGTAAATCGTTTTATCTTTAGTGGACCTACAGTGCTTAGTTGCTACTTAGCTCATAGTGTTTCGAAAAACACATTCAGGAAATAAGAGTCTATTCGGGATAATTCGCTAAGAGGTTAAAGAAATTATATGATAATTGCATAACTTTTTCTCAATGAGTTAGTTGATTTATTCTTAGTGGACCTATACATTGCTTAGTTGCTACTTAATTTGTAGCGTTCCGAAAAACGAATATATTCGGGATAATTCGTTAAGAGGTTAAAAAAATTTTTTTTTCCTGTAATTGGTAAGTCGATTTATCCTTAGTGAACCTACAGTGCTTAGTTGGTACTTAATTGTTAGTTCCGAAAACGAATATATTCGGGATAATTCGTTAAGAGGTTAAAAAAATTAATTTTTTTTTCCTGTAATTGGTAAGTCGATTTATCCTTAGTGGACCTACAGTGCTTAGTTGGTACTTAATTAGTAGTGTTCCGAAAAAAACGAGTATATTCGGGATACTTCGTTAAGAGGTTAAAGAAATTTAATTTTTTTTTTTCCTGTGATTGGCAAGTCGATTTATCGTTAGTGGACCTACAGTGCTTAGTTGCTACTTAACTCGCAGTGTTCGAAAACGAATATAATCGGGATAATTCTTTAAGAGGTTAATGAAAAAATTTCCCTATGAGTAATAAGTCGATTTATTCTCAGTGGACCTACAGTGCTTAGATGTTACTAATTCGTAGTGTTCCGAAAAACGAGTATATTCGGGATAATTCGTTAAGAGTTTAAAGAAATTTTTTTCTCGGTGATTAGGAAATCGATTTATTCTTAATGGACCTACAGTGCTTAGTTGCTACTTGATTCGTATTGTTCCGAAAATCGAGTATATTTGGGGATAATTCGTTAAAGGTTAAAGAATTTTTTTTCTCGGTGATTAGGAAGTCGATTTATTCTTAGGGGACCTACAGTGCTTATTTGCTACTTAACTCGTAGTGTTTGGAAAAATCATATTCACGAATTACGAATATATTCAGGATAATTCGTTAAGAGGTTAAAGAAATTTCATGATTCTTACATAACTTTTTCCCAATGATTTATCCTTAGTGGTAATGCAATTATACTTAGTGCAATGCTTAGTTGCTACTTAGCTAGTAGTGTTTAGAAAAAACACATTTAGGAATTAGGAGTATATTCTTCATAATTCGTTGAGAGGTTAAAGCAATTTTTTGATTATTGCATAACCTTTTCTCGATGATTAGTCAGTCGATTTATCCTTAGTGGACATCTAATGCTTAGTTGTTATTTATCTCGTAGTGTTAAAAATACATTTAGTAATAACGAGTATATTTGGGACAATTCGTTAAAAGTTTAAAGAAATTTTATGCTTATTACATAACTCTTCTCACTGATTATTAAGTCGATTTATCCTTAGCGGTCCTACAATGCTTAGTAAAACGTGTTCAATAAGATTCCATATTCTTTTTTCCGGCATTGAAGCGAAAGTACAGCAAATGAAATTTCAGGTAAGTGCCAATATTGGCACCTTTTGGCATAACAGGGCACCCTTTTTTGCATAGAACCTACCCCGGGGCTGCACTTTTCACGGTAAGTGGGATTGAGAGTTAAAGTAAAGCACGAGCCGCGGGCTAAGCAACCTAAAAGGATTCTTTTTCATGCACTAAACGGGCTTTTAGGCCAGTTGAGAAGAATTAGGTTCAACCGTAACGGTTTTTAAACTGTTGCCGGAGAAAAAAATCAGAAAATTAAAAGTTCCTGTTCTCCGATATACATAATTGATTTAAGCTTCAAATCAAAAAAAATAGATAATATAATTTTTGTGCTGTTCCTTCAATATATCTCTGCCATTTAGTAATAATGACTCATAAATCTATTTAAATCATTTATTTACTCATAAATCAGTTATGACTATGAATAATCAAGTAAACTTGGCTTGAATAATTTAGTTGGACAACGATGAAGTTTATAAATTATAAGTGTATTAAAGTGTTTTTAAAAGAAGCACACAAAAACTACTCACAATTCAGTTAAGTTTGTTTAATTTTTAAAATTATTTTTTATAATTTTATTTTGTTTTTGCCAGATTTATTTAAAATTGTTTTTATTAAAATTGTTTTTTAATTGATAATAAATAAAAATGAATAAATACGATAAACAAGATTCATGATGGCAGACCTAGAACAAAAAAATAAGAAAGATTTTAATGTTGACGGCATGTGTTTTATTTTATATATTTATCGTTTTTTATCAGTGATTTTATTTCAATATCTATCTATTATAAATTGACGAATATTTTGTTTAATGCAGTTGACATTCTACACTAATAATAATTTGATATTATTATTTTCTTAACGAATCGCCATTTTATGTTTTAAAGACATTCTACATAATTTATAATTTGATATCCTCATTCTATATTTAAAAGCCATATTATATTCATTATAATTAGTTGTCTTTATTTTTTTACCAGTCACCGTTATGTGTTTAAAAGGCATTTTACAAATAATCATTTTCTTGGTGAATCATAATTCTACGTTTGAAAGACATTTTATATTAATTATAATTTGATATCGCCTTTTTATGTTTTAAAGATGTTCTACATTATTTATAATTTGATGTTAGAATTTTCTTAACGAAACCTCATTTTAGGTTTTAAAGACGTTCTATATTGATTGTAATACTATCATTTTCTTTACAAATTCCTTCTACATTCTACATTTAAAAGATATTGTACATAATTGAATGCCATTATTTATTCTTTACAAATCATCATTTTATGTTTAAAGGGCATTTTATATATTATTTTCTTGACGAATCATCATTCTGTATATGAAAGACATTCTATATTAATTATAATTTCATACTATAATTTTCTATTGAAACATCATTCTAAGTTTTAAAAGTCATTTTACATATAATCATTTTCTTAAAGTATCATCTTTCTGTATTTAAAGGACATAGTGCATTAATTATAATTGGAAGTCATTATTTATTCTTTACAAATTATAATTTTATTTTTTAAAAGACATTTTACATATTATTATTTTCTTGGCGAATCATCATTTTAGGTACGAAAGACATTCTACATTAATTACAATGACATATTATCATTTTTCATCGAAACATCAATTTGTGTTTAAAAAGCATTTTACATATTATCATTCTCTTAACGAATCATCATTCTGTATTTAAAAACAGTTTACGTTTATTATAATCGTTATTATCTTTTACGAATCAATATTCTATGTTTAAAAAGCATTTTACATATTATCAGTTTCTTGGTGAATCATCATTTTAAGTATGAAAACATTCCATGTTAATTAAAATTTTCATGTAATCATTTTTCATCGAAACGTCATTCTAAGTTTTAAAAAAACACTTTACATTAATTATAATTCGATATTATCATTGTACAATTTTCTTAGCGAGTCATCATCTAAGACGAATCATTATGAATATGTCTTACTTTGTTATATTAAAAAAAAAAAAAAAAAAAAAATTATATGCAGGGTTTTTTTTTTTTTTTTTTTTTTTTTTTTAAATCTTGCATCGGTGGTTTTCGTGTGTCACATTTATATAACCTGAGCATCTCTCCGGCAGATAATTAAGAAAGAACATCTATGGACATCTATTTAAATGCTCCAAAATAATGGGAAGAAAAATCACTAAATCTCCTACCATGCATTGTGTCGATGCGAGATAATTGCACTCTTTGACTAATAGCCATCGTGCATCTTAATTTGTGAAAGCAGAGATTATGACATACAGCACATGTGGTTCTAAACATGTTATTGTTACTAATCCCCCTGGTGCATGAAAAGCCTACACCAGGTCCAGAAGACCCCGTCGCAGACAACTGAATACTGACTAAATCTCAAGACAACGTTCTACGACCCTATTAGACCGGGACCTACAGTTTAAAGTGGATTCCGAACCACTACAAATATACATGACAACTCCGGTACTCGAACCCGAAACCTGTGGCACCGAGCGCTAGACACTGACCGGCCATTCAGTGCCCGGTTATGAATATAAGCTCAAGCATAAGCACACACGAACATAAGCATACACTTTCTGCATTTTCCTGTACACGTTACCACTGGGACATGCATAGGACTCTATGTATGTAACAATGCCATAAAACTTTTTTTTTTTTTTAGATTAGAAAATCTCTTTTCAATTATTTTTATTTCTCTTACACACGCTTCTTTTTCATATTTTTTTTTATCAATTTATTGTTTCGTGTCTTGTAACATTACGTTTTATTTTATAGTTAGTATTATTATTATTTTTTTTTTTTTCATGCTCAAAATTTCCCTTTTCATCCCTTCCCTTTCAAATTTCCCCTTTCCCTTTTTTTAAGTTTTTTTTTTTTCCCCGAAATTTTTTTATCTCTTCAAGTTTTTCATTGAAACTTTTAAATTCCTCGTATTGAATCCTTTATTTTCAAAAGTAACTAATAATTATTATAACTATTATGATGATAAAAAAAAATTAAATTTAGGATCACATATTCAATTTTTATTTTTAATTTTTAATTTCAAATAATACAATCTTTTTATATCAGTAAATATCTATATAGTTTTTTTTATAAAATTTATATTTTGTTAAGTTTTAGTGAGAATTTAAAATAATAATAAAAAAACATTCTATAGAAAAAAATGAAAATACTACGAAAATAGAATTATGTATAAATAGTACTACATAAAAGTGACGAAAAAACAGCTTTATTAAATTTTGATATCAAATTGTTATATAAATTATTTTTATTTCATTTTTGATTATTGACTAGAGCAGCAATTTATTTTGATCATAGAATATTCCAAAAAGTGTTTAATTAAGGAGATTCATATTAATGAAAATATCAAGTGAAAATTTCATTTTTAAAAATACATCGCTTGTTCTGTCTTTATATATAAAGGAGAAGATTTATGTGTCTATCAATATTTTTTATAGTTCATAGTTTGTTTATAATCTTTTGTTATAGATTTCAAGTTTATTATAATTATCAAAAAAGGTTATTGTTTTACTGCAATCTTTTTTTTACTCAATCTATTATTTTTTAAAATGGATAATAGCAATCAAAAATTATTGAAAACTTCTAATTAGTTATATATAAATCTTATTTTTAAATAATAAATGTATCGCATTGATATAAGGCATTTATAAAGCGAATTTTTTTTTTTGCATTTATTAAGTGAACGTATTTTTAAAGCATATGTTTTTGAATCCAGTTTTAATGAAATAGGTTACATTAATATATATATATATATATATATATGTGTGGGTCGGGGGTGTTATTTTCAGTGTCAACTTTACAGGACAACAGATATCATTAAAAAATAAATGTAAAGAACAAGATAGAAACAAAAGACATCAGTTAATCCATCCACTTAAGTCTGGCAATCCAACAACGCTTCCCTAAAGAAACAGGAGGCAGCGCAGAACAGGAAGCAAGGTGAGGCATTTCCATTCCTTCCTGGCTATCACACAGGAGACAAGATGATCTGGAGTCAGTTTAATTTTGTGAAGGTACTTACGGAAAAAATCGTGATCACAAGAAAACATAGCATTGGGGGATAATCCACCTGCGTTCCATTGCAGAGCGCTAAGAAATTCACACTGAGTGCCAGACTGAAGACCTTGTTTGTAGATCATTTTGCCCTAACAGACGTTGATTGAACTGCACCACGAGGAGGTAGATCTACGTTGTACTCCATATATATATATCCATATATATATATATATATATATATATAATATATATATATATATATAAATTTCTGTAAGTATTAAAAATTACTGCAAAACTGAAGTAGTAAGTACGAAGTATGATCATAAAATGTATAGAAAAGACTTATTCATTCAATAAATTACTCCACCCACGATGATATAATACTTTTAAAACACAGAATTTGAAAGATTTTCCGTTTTAATACTTCTACTTTCCCATTCAAAATGTTAAAATCTTTCCAATTAAAATCTTTCCAAATCTTTTTTCCAATATCTTATGTTTGGCTTGCATTTAATAATCATTAATTAAAAGTTATCAAATAGTATATCTACTCCACGACTCGAGAAATATATTTTCCTATTTTTCTTATTCTCGAGAGTCTAAAGAGTCTAGAGAGTCTGAATACAAGTCTAAAAAGTATTGAAATATAGTGCGATAAATGAAAATAAATAGCGACAGAAAATCAAAATTTAAATATTTTTAAGAATTAAAATCTTCAGAAAATCGATAAAGTAGGAAGATTTAAAAAAAAAGAATTAGAATAATAAATTTTTGATTTTTATAAATTCAATAAAAAAAATATTTTTATCAAACCAGTTACTTCTTTCTAACTTTTAAAAGCCCTTTGTGTTTTTTTTTTTTTTTTTTTCCTATAAAAACATCTCCTTCGAAATTAAATTAACAAATTCACGATATCCTGAAACAAAATAGAATTATTATGAAAAAAAAAAGAAGCATACATCATTATCTCTCTTCAAAAACTATATTAACTGTAATCATTAGGATCGTGAATTTTTAAAATAAAATTAAATAAAATTATTATTATTAAATTATTATTCAAAAAAAATTAAATTATTATTTTTATTAAAAATTAAATTATTAATTTTATTATTATTTAAATTAATTAAAATTGTTATTATAAAATACGCATCATTATCTCTCTTTCAAAACTATATTAATTATATTCATTAGTGTCGTGAAATTTTAAAAAACGAAAAAATTTTGTGAAAAAAAAGAAACAACACTATCTCTGTTTCAAAACTATATTAACGATATTCATTAAGTTCGTGAAGTTTTAAAGTAAAATAAAATTATTAAGAAAAAAATAATCCCACATTCTGTCTCATCCAAAACTATAAGAATGGCATTTATTTAATGTTATTGAGGATGTTGTTTTAAAATAAAATAAAATTATTATGAAAAAAAAGAAACACACATCATTGCCTCTACCAAAAAAACTTTATTAACGAAATTCATTACGATCGTGAGGTTTTAAAATAAAATTATTATTATTTAAAAAAAATTAAATTATTATTATTATTAACAAAATTAAACTATTAATTATTATTATTATTAACAAAATTAAACTATTAATTATTATTAATCAAAATAAATTAAAATTTTTATTATTAAAACACGCATCATTATCTCTCTTCCAAAAACATATTAACGATATTCATTAGGATAGTAAAATTTTAAAATAAATTATAATTATTATGAAAAAAAAGAAACAAACATCATCATTTCTGCCAAAACTAAATGATAATCATCAGGATCGTGAGGTTTTAAAATAAAATAAAATAAAATTATTATTATTATTATTAAAATTAAATTATTTATTATTATTTTTATCATAATTAAATTATTAGTTATTATTATTACTAAAATAAATTAAAATTATTATTATTGAAACATACATCATTATCTCTTTTTCAAAATTATATAAACGACATTAAGCAGAATTCTGAAGTTTTAAAATAAAATAAACTAAATAAATAATATTTTAATAAAAAAATGAATAATTATATTTTCATATAAAATAAATAATAATAACAATAATAAAATAAATAATATTTTCATATAATATCTTATTATGAAAAAAAGAAACACACATCATTATCTTTCTTCCAAAACTATATTAACGATATTCATTAGGATCTTGAAGTTTTAAAATGAAATAAAATGAAATTATTATTAAAAAAGAAACTGCACATCATCCAATGATTACAAATTAAACAGCAAGGAATTAAACATCCTGAAATATAAAGAAGTACCAATAAAGAAACACACTGAAACTGAGAAAGAAATTCAAAAATCTCTTCTATCAGAAAAATGTTTTCAGAATTAAGATTTAGCGTGAACAGCAAAAGCGAAAATACCCTGAATTTCATAACCCTTTTCACTAAGAAAAATAAAAAACTTTAGAGCCTTAACAACAGCAATAAACGTTCGCCCGTCAACTTCGTAAACAGGAACATTTTCTCGTACTCAACCTATTGTAAAAACTACCGCCTATTGCAAAGTCCGCGCAGTAAATTAGGGAAATTAAGGGTGTTTAAATAAGATTAAAATTTATGAAAAATAAGGAAACACGCATAATTATCTCTTCCAAAACCATATTAACGATATTCATTAGGATCATGAAATTTTAAAATTAAAATTATGATGGAAAAAAACACACATCATTATCTCTCTACCTAAACTATATTAATGATATTCGTTAGGATCGTAAGGTTTTAAAATAAAATTATTATTATTATTAAAATTAATATACTAATTATTATTATTATTATTAGAATAAATGAAAATTACCATTATCTCTCTTCCAAAACTTTATTAACGGCATTCATTAAGATCGTGAAGTTTTAAAAAAATAAAATAAAATTTTATGAAAAAAAAAGAAACACTCAACATTATTTCTTTTCCAAATTATATTAACTATATTCATTAGGATCGTGAAATTTTAAAATAAAACGAAATTTTTATTAATAAAAAGAAACACATATAATGATGTGAGTTTCATTTTTTTTTTTTTTCAAAATTTTATTCATTTCATTAAAATGTTTTTTCATTCCAAAACTACATAAACGATAATCATTAGAATCGTAAAGTTTTAAAAGAAACTAAAATTAATTAAAAAAGAAAATACACATCATATTGTAAAAAGATTTCAAATTAAAAGACAACAAATTAAACTTTCTGAAATACAAAGAAATAACATCGAAATAAAATGGCCTAGAAAGAAATTCAAAAAATCTCCTCTATCAAAGAAATGTTCCAGAATTAAGATTTAGCAAAAACAGCAAAAGCGAAAATACCCTGAATTTCATAACCCTTTTCACTCTAACAATAAAAACAAACTCCGTCTACTTTAGAGCCTTAACAACAGCAATAAACGCGCGCCCGTCAACTTCGTAAACAGGGCGCATTTTCTCGTACTCAACCTATTGTAAAACACCTATTGCAAAAGTCCGCACAGTAAATTAGGGACTTGTGAGTTTCATAAACACCATAAACAAGCGAAGGGAAGATATTTTTCTGCACGCGCAGCTTATGAAAGAACGGCGGAAGAAGTAAATAAATAAATAAATAAAAACGCTCATATGCTTGGCATCAGGAGAGGGACCACTCAACTCCAGAAAATAAAAAATCGAAATGTTTATTTTTTTTTTTTCCCCAAAGAAGAAGAAACGGGGAATGTTTCGTTAGTGGAGAGGAACGTCACTTCCTCTGCTCATAACCTTTCAAAAATCTTGGAACTACTCAGTAAAGCAATTCGCGTATTTTATTGGTCGGGTAAAAGAGGTACACATAAAAAAAAAAAAAAAAAAAGAAAAAAAAAAAAAACATTAGAATTTCTCTACCATAACAACGATGAAGGGGTGGAAATAGAATGAAATGTCAGGGGTAGGGTAAGGGGTGGAGGGGGTGGAAATAAATAAGAGTAGAACCAAACGAAAACGAAGTTTTTGTACCCGGGGCACGTAGGAAAGAAGGGTGCGCGAGTGGTTCTGCCATAGAGAAGCAAAGCGGGCCAGTAAACCATTTTTAACTGGCAATTTGGAATCCCGGGATGGTATAATGGAAGGGTTCTCTAAAAGGGTGTGACGTCAGTGAGGCAGACGACAAATGGGGAGTGACGGAAGCCAATGACGGGATCTAAAAGCCACTGATTAAGTTGGAAAGCTAGCGAACGTACTTCCATCCCAGGGCTGGCTTTTTCCAAAAAGGAAATAGCTTCTGCTGCTTTCTTGGAACAATTTCTCGGAACGTAAGAAATAAAATCGTCTGCGTAATATGCTTCTGCGGACGTTACCGAGTCGGCGGCCACCCCTTTTCTCTTCCATCCCCCTCCTCCGTTCACTTTTGTTGTTTTTATCTTGAGGGAGGCTATTAAGAAAATCGAACCGGAAAGCACTTAAGCTCGCGGGGTGGTGCGGGGGTGGATGCTTACGGATATAGCGTTAGACAGATAACGTAAAAGTCGGAATGGAATCAGCTTATTGTTAATGCTCTTTTTTCTTGTGTGTTTTCGCAAGAAGAAAGATATATGTAACGCAAATTCACTTACTGATGAAGATTTGAAGGGTACAGTGATATATTGTAAAATGGATGTTTGGATGAAATGGATAAAGCGACTTTTTTTCGATGATTTTAGGCTGCATTATCTTTTCTTTTTTAGGAGTATGCAAAATTCTTATCTATTGATATTGGAACGATTTTGTTATTTGAATTCGTTTTGTTATACAACAGTTCTGATGTAATCCACAACAAAAGTTTTAAGATAATTTAATGATAGAATATACAGCATAGAATTAAAAATGGAAACAATGATTAAAATATAAAACGTTTAGCATTTAAAAGATGCAATGATATTTTTTCATATTAAATGCAATATTGAATGCATTAAATGTATAAAATGTTGGAACGATTGTATTCATTAAATTAATGTAAATGTTGGAACAATTTTCTTATTTGAAATGGTCTTATTATGTAAAAATTTCTTATTTAACCTGCATCAAAAGATGTAAGATAATTTAACAATTATAATTCATAATGTAGAAAATATTTTAATGCATGTTTTATCTGAGTTAAAGCGATAGGATGTAGAACATTAAATTAAAAATGGAAGCAATAATTAAAATATAAAATATTTAGTATTTTGAAGATGCAATGATATTTTTTTCATATTAAATGCAATATTTAATGCAACTTTCATATTCATTAAATGAATGTAAATGCTGGAACGATTTTTTTATTTTTGAAATTGTCTTATTATGTAAAATATCTGATGTAAGCCCCCAACAAAAGTTCTAAGGTAACTTAATAGGATATACAGCATCGAATTAAAAATAGAAGCGATAATCAAAATATAAAACGTTTAATTTCGAAAAGATGTAATGATATTTTTTTCATATTAAATGAAATATGGATTACAAGTTTCATATTCATTAATATTCATTAAAGGAATGTATTGTATGTTGGAACCATTTTTTTTTACTTGAAATTAATTTATTAATGTATGTTTTGACTGGGTTAAACCGATAGATATGCAGCATCGAATTGAAAAAGGAAGCAATAATTAAAATATAATACGTTTAGCATTGAAAAGATGCAATGATATTTTTCATATTAAATTTATTAAATGAGTGTATAAGTTGGAACGATTTTCTTATTTGAAATCGTCTTATTATGTAAATTCCTTTATGTAGCACAATACGACAAAAGTTTTGAAGATACTTGAAACAATTATAATTCATGTATAAAATGTTTTATCTGAGTTAAAGCGATAGGATATACAATATTGAATTAAAAATGGAAGCAATAATTAAAATATAAAACTTTTAGTATTGAAAAGATGCAATGATATTTTTCATATTAAATTCAATTAAGAATTAGTTGAATTTATTAAGAATTAATTGAATTTATTTAGAATTAATTGAATTTATTAGAAATTAATTGAATCAATTTAGAATTAATTGAATGCAAGTTTCTTATTCATTAAATAAATTACTCACAAAAAAAAAATATTCCAAAACTCAATAAACAAATTTTGTGTAATTATTCGGTATAATTATATAAATTTCCAAATATAAACTGTAATTTTTAAAGTACATATTTACAGAAACAAAAAAAAAGATACCTTCCTAAATGCAATTGCAATATGAATCATCAAATTTTGAATATTCTATGATGTCTCTCAATACTACAATGCTTTTTAAACAACATTAAAATTTTATTGATAGATAGTACATTGAGTAATATTCTAATTAATAATGGTAGTAGGTGTTATTTGATAGTATGTGTTTGATTTGTAAGTGTTATGAGATAGTAATATTTTATATTTTAGCAATATTAATTAATAATGCTATTAATAATGATAGTATTGATATTACATGATATTATTCTACTGGGAAAGTTTAGTTTGAAATAATAATTTCTTCATTTTATTTATTTATTTATTTTTTTTTTTTAGATATTTAATCCAAGCCTCTTTTTCCTAATTTAATTGTATTATTTTACTTAAAAGTAAAAAACTAACTTAAAAGTTAAACCTATCTAACTTAAAAACTATCTTAGAAAGTTAAACTTATCTAATTAAACTAACTTTAAAAGTTAAACTTGATTTTTCTGAGAGATTATTTTTCCTTAATCTTTTATGAATTCTATTTATTTATTTATTTATTTCCAAAATATTTCATTTTAATAAATTTTGATTCAGTGTAAATTCATTACTAATAAGTATTTCATGAAATTAAAGTTATTAATTAACGCTATAATTATAAACATTTATTGTTTAATGATTTCTTAATCATAAAATATTTATTTAGTTACTATACTTATGAGATTTATAGGACAAGATTAATTTTTAATAGCCATCTTTTCAATTTTTGCAGCATAATTAACACTTGTTCTACTTTTAAGAAAATACAAATATATTCAAATTTGTATACAGTTATACTTTTGGGTATATATTAAAAAATAAGTTTACAAAAATAAAAGTAAAATTACATTGTTAATAATTGACTAAAAAGAGATAATCTTTATAAAGCAATACCCACAAATAAAAAAGAAAAACAAGTTCTTTAAGATTAGTAAAACTTTTAGATAAACGTTAAATGTGTAAAGAACAAAAGTTATCATTTTAGATTTTTAAGTTTCCTTTAGATTGCTTTATTAAAAAAAGAGCAAGTATAATTTATTTGTATTATAATAATAATTAATTATTATTAGTAGTAGTAGTAATGGTGTAGTAGTAGTATTACTGTTATTCATTGAATTTTTTTTTTTTTTTTTCACTTATTAGTTCCTGAAGTTTTAAATTTGACCTTGTATTTTTCTGTTCAAATAATTTTGTTTCTAAAAGTTTATTTTTTAATATCTAGTTTTTAATGACATAATCTTCTGGTGAAAACTTTCATCCAAAAATATTGACTTGTTTTTATGGAAAAACTTGAAAAAAAATATTTAAATCATTAATAACAGAAATTTAATTTCCAACTAATTAGTTTTTAGTAAGTATTCATATTTTATGTTTTTGAGAAGGAAGAATATGTTACAATGGCCATATTACTAAAAAAATTTTAACTCGTTTATTAAATAAAATTTCATTCAAATATATTAATTTTTTATTTATTATCTCCATCGGTTTTTAAGATACTCAAATGTTAAATAAAAATTTTAATATTCATTAATAATTTTGTACTAAATTGGTAAAAAACATACGTGTTATGTGATAATATTCTAATTTATAATGATAATAGGTGTTATTTGATAGTTTGTGTTAGATTTAGTAAGTGCTATGTGATAATATTTTATATTTTGTAAATGCTAATTACTAATGATAATAATGATAATATTACTATTACATATTATTCTGCTGGGAAAGTTTAGATTGAAAAATAATAATTTTTTTTTTTTTTTTTTTTTTGTTTAGATTTTTAATTCAAACCTCTATTTTTCGAAATTTAATTGCATTATTTAAATAATAACTATATCTTGCAGAATACAAAATAAATATTTTTTAAATTATAAAAAATACACTTTTTGTTAGAAATTATAAGCATCACGTGTCATTCATATAATTAGGAACACTTATAAAATTTAAAAAAAAAAGATGTTTTTTACAAAATGAAAAATACATAAATAGTTCAACAAATGTTTGATTGCAGAATAAGTGGAAAATAAAATTTTTATTTCTATCTCGAAAAGTATTTAAAAAGATTTTTTTTTTAATTTAACAAACGAACCCTCACAATATATTTTAGACATTTTTTTAACAGAAATTTGATTTGCTATTAAAAGATTTAGCATATGTATATATATGGAAATATTTGATAAATCATGTATCCTTAAATTTGTTTATCATATTAGAATAAAAGTTTTAAGTTTTCAGTGGATTTATTACTAAAATTATTTATTAATCACCAATGAAAATCATTTACTCTTAAAGCAATCTTAAAAGTAAGTAAATTTGTTTAAGTTTCATAAACTTACACATATTCAATTAAAAATACTGCATTTTTAGGATGATGATAAAAATATTCAATAGATTGTTATTTTTCTTTTAATTTGATTGTTATTATTTTTTAATCAATTGGGAAAAAAATAGCTTCACGATGAGCTGATAGTATCTTGCAACAAGTTAATAAAGTTTATTGTTGATGAAACTTCTTATAAGTAAAAATTTAATAATGTAAGAATTTAATCAATTAAAGTACAGTATCTCACCCTTTTTTTCCACATTGTCTATATATCCGATCAATTTTAAGCAGCTTTTCAATTTTACGCAATTTTTTGAAACAGCTTTGTTTTCCACTACTATTGAACAATCATTGTTGGAAAGTTACTTTTAAGTAACTGCTATAGAAATTGTTTTTACTGCTTTGCACAATAGCTTTTATAGAACTGGGTTTGTTGTTTTTTTAAATTTATTTATTTTTTATTTTTTTTAATGTATTACAAATTGCTTTTTATACGAATATTGTTTTGACGAATGTTGAA
>BPLR01010873.1:0-48598 GCA_021605095.1 Caerostris extrusa
GAACTATAGTTCTTACAATAATTTAATTGTGAGTAAAAGCAAAAGGTTAAATGCCGAGTATGTCGAGCCAGCCAGGATTCGAACAGGGAATCTCCAGATCCGTAGTCAGGCGCGTTATCCGTTGTGCCACTGTCCCACGTAGATTTGAATGTTCTTAGGTACTTTCATTCTACATGGGTTAAATTGCTCTTCATGAGTTAAAAATAAAATCACTCATCCTGGCGATCCCAATCATGATGAGATAATAAACGTATCAAAATATTTTAGTGTCGTCAGTCCTTGATAAGTCTACAACGTTTAAATGAAATCGGATCGCTTAAAGTAGGGCAAAATCGAGCCCAAAGAGTCAGTTACAAACAAAGCATACAGGTGAAACTAATAAAAGCGTATTAATGCCACAAAAGCAACCTCTGGCTTGAGAGCGGTTTTTTCTCCTGCATTTTGTGCAGGAAATGCAAGGGAATATACGAGGTGAGTTTATCAAAATAAGAAAATTGCTAATCGAAGAGATTAAAAATTCATCAAGCATCATCAGTGGCTTAACAGCCCCATGGTGGGCCAAGAGCCATCTGCCTACTGGTAGATTTCTGGACAGGAGATACGGTGTGGGGTTTTCAACGTTACTTTATACAATCCAGATATTAAAATAAATATGACCTCACATTAGTTTTTGTTTTAAACCTTTTAAATCACTATCTCTTTTAAAAAATAATTTTTCTTTCTTTTTAAATCTATTTAAAGCTATGCTATCATCCTAGTGCCAGGGAAAACAGTAAACTATATTTATAAAATTTTCACTTACAAACTTTTAAAATCAGATTTATTCAACGTACTTAATTCATAAGCATAAATAACATAGCAACTTTAAATGCAATTTAATACCATTCAATTCAAACATATTGTACAATTAAGTATTTCTAACTTTCAGATAAAAAGTGTTTTTTTAATCTAATTTCAGTTATTACATAAAAAGGATGTTTTAGAATTAAAAACATCGGATTATTTTGAATAAAAATTAACTTTAAGTAAGACGTAATATCTCTTGATAATCATCCATCGAAATATTAGCATTTGTATTTATTTCTAATAAATAAATAAATACAAATTAGATTGCAATAATAAATTGCAACTAATTAATTACGTGAACGTAAAATAAAAAACTAAGTTAATTAAAGTTTTAGAACGTAAATAATAATTAACAGTTCATGAACAAAAATAATTGCGCGGAATTAAAAAAATTGGGAAAAATGTTATTTCTAAAGGCAATGATATGCAGTAATAACTGTTAATTTGTAAAAATTAATATTTAAAGTAACGAATTTAATTTTGCAAATCAAATGGAAAGTCATTAAGAAAAATATGTTTAGAAATTATGTAGTAATTTTATTATCTTACTTTAACGTTCACCGCCAAAAGGACATTCTAAATTTAATTTTTAAAGGTTATTTATTTATATTATGCTTTATTGCTTGTAAAAAAACTCTCTTATCTGTTTACTATTTAACTACGCTAATATTTTTAAATAGTTAAAGTATTTAAAAATTTTTATTATTTCTTTAATTAAAAGTAGCATAACATTTCAAACTTTTTAATTAAATTTGTTTAAAAAAGATTTTTTTCTTTCAAAAAATCTTCAATAATGATCTTTATTTATTTATTATTATTATCATTATTTTTCCTTAAGCATGTTTTGTATAAATATATAAAAATAATAACCTTATTTATTTAATTATAGAATAGATTGGCGAGTAATTTTAATAATTTTAGCAAAACGCTTCCAATTTACACATTTTAATATTTTTTTAATACTGCAATACCTTTTTTAACAACCCCTCTTATTTTTCTTAAGCAGACAATCATATGAATTTTTGAAATCTCTTTTGATCATACATTATGTTTTATAATATTCTATTTAATTAATGAAACTAATAAGTAAATTTGCCCTACTCATTGCTCAAAGACAACGTGCGCCGCTGTAGTAATGAACATTAGAGCGGAGGTTCAATCCACTGGCGGCTTTGTTTTAGACACAGTTTCAAAATACGGGGAAATCGATGGCGTTTAAGGATGTTCAACCTCTTGCCTCGTGAATGTAGGACTGCCCAGTGGAAGTTTTCCGCATTTTCTCACACACGGTACACAAATGCGGGGGTAGAAATTGTCAAAAATAAGAAGTTGCCACCACTTTCCCTCCTTCCTGCGGGATATGACAACAACAATAAATAAATTGAATTTGTCTACTGACGACAGATTTCGTGACGTTTTCTTTTTTACGAGGTAGGGTTACCAGAACTACACACAACGTTCTACAATTATGTTGCGACCGGGAACAACTTTTAAAATGGACCCCAAACCAAACCATAGCAAGATGCTTCTCAATTATATCAAAAATTACGTAACTGACAAGTCTCTACCGTCTGGTTTGTCTCTCTATGATCGCTATGACCGTAGAGCGACACATCAGAGGGCATTTTGGGCACACTTTAGGCTAAACAAAGTGTAGAGCGACAAACCAAACCATAGCAAGATGCTTCTCAATTATATCAAAAATTACGTAACTGACAAGTCTCTACCATTTGGTTTGTCTCTCTATGATCGCTATGACCGTAGAGCAGAGAGAGCACATCAGAGGGCATTTTGGGCACACTTTAGGCTCATTCGAGCTGGACATAAGCTTAACGTGGATTCCTAACCACTCACAAACAGCCATGACTCCTGCCAAGATTGGAACCTGAAGCCTGTGGTTACAAAGGTCAGAGCTCTAACCAATTGGCCATCAGGCCGCAGCCTGTAAGGAGTTATGCAATTCTCAGTGGACACTGTCCACTATCCTGTTTCCTTGATCTGTTGTGGAACAGCATGTCTATGAGACCCTTTACAGTAATGCATTGCAGGGCTGTTTCATTATCATTAATCATTTTGATCCCCCTGGCATCACACCCAATATGGCTTGAACTTAGTACCACAGGATCTCATTTATAAATTGATTGACTTTTTAGTGTAAGCTAGTGACGATATTTTATCTTTATTTCTTCTATTTTTATGCATAATTTTTGTAGTGTGATTAGTCATTTTCGAATAAATCGGGGCATCGAAATTTTTACATTGTTAAGCAGCTACGCCTGTATTATTGTTTTATACGGAACATTGATGTCCTTTAAAGTATCCTCATAATTACAATTGTCTTCGATTTAATAGGTATTAAAGCATTGGCAGCACAGTTATTCTCTTCCTGAGCTTATTTGTTAATTTAGAGGAGATTAATCATGTGAAGCTAAGGAGATTTCACCATGTGAATTGAGTGCCAGTGCCATTTAAGTGGCATTGCCCTAAATCATTCAAGATCCTTTGCAACAAAAATAGTACTACAACTTGAAATTTCTGAAAAAGTAAATTGATTTTGAATGAGAAACCTGCATTTATTTGTAATGATTACTTGTAGATTTATGTATTCACGTATGCATAACACTGTCTTTAACTTTATATAAAGTGTATGATTATATTGGCATGGTTTTTTGCTTTTTTTGTATAATTAAGCACTTCTTTGTATAAATCTCAATATCAGTTGGTATTTTTCTTGCCATGAATTTCCTTCCTACTCGCCGCAGCTGAATACGAAGTTTTTGCAACAATGTTCCACAGTGAAACTTCTTTGAGTTAGAAAGGAAAATGACGTCTTTTTTATAAAGGTCAGCAGAAATAAAATGAATACTGTGTAGTATTAATTGTGCTATTTGTAGAATTTAAACTGTAACTATATGGTTAAACTGCAGTGCAACCATGTCTTTCCTTTTGTAAGAAAGATATTAGTAAGAATATATCGACGTTGGATCACATGGTATATATCATGAAAATGTATAAATGTATAAATGCATATTAATATACAAGGAATGAGTATAACATGTACATAATATCTATTGCAATATCTGTAATGTATGAATGCTTTGCAGAAGAATATGCAATTAGAATGTGTTTCACATACTTATTGATCTATAAATATTATTGGTTCAGCTGTGTTGCGTAGTTTACAACAAAAAATAATTTAATGAAGAGAGAAAATAGGATAATTCCTGATTGGTACTGTTCTATTGTATGTGACGAATAAGAGTTGTGTCGACATAAATTTAGGGATATTTTCAGTGAAAAACTGAATCATTTAAATTCGATGCCTAACTTATTGGGATGCATTAAAAAGCTATAATTAAATATTGTAGTAATAGTTTAAAGGGATTGGTTTTTATAAAATTTGATTTTCATTATCTATCGTTTTATTATTTAGGATATTTCCCACTGCCAAGGAATGGACAACATCCAGATCTTTGTATAATTTTTAATTGTATTGGACCTTGTAAGGTGAGGGAGCACTACATAATACATTACGATATTCCATATAAAACGATAAAATTATCAGAGATAGAAATAAAATATATTAACTACTAATTAAAGAATAAAAATACATGTTTATAAATTTTGATGGGAGATCGCTTCTTCATAGCCCCTTCAAGTAATATTTGATTTCATGGTATTTACATGTGTATGTCGGGAACATGTACTCCCAGGATGGATTTTCCTATTGGCTAACTAGGTTTCAGCCTAGGGCCACAAGATCAGCCTAGGGGCCTACATTCAAATTGTAAGCAAAATTAGAATGACACTATTCTAAAAGCATTAAACACTGAATCGAAAATAAGGAGAAATTTTACACGTATGACTCAAACAAACATAATAAGCAATTTCCAAACTTAAAAATGGGAGGTGAAAGGACCTCATAAGTGGAATAGCCTAGAGCCTCTTTTCATCTAAATCCGGCCCTGTGTACAACATTCCTGTTCTGTGAGCACAAAAATGGATAGCAACTGTGATACACATCGTGATAAGTTCGTGATAAACATCATGGGCGCCTACGATACGTTGTATAATGCAAAAAATAATCAGCAGTTCGTTTTAAGCACCACCTGTAATATAACAGACTGAAAATGGGTCTTTTACAACGACGTTTCAAGTCGAAAGATTATCTGCAATCATTGCAATGTTGAGCATATTGCAAGAGTATGTTGCTTTTAATGTTTGTTCTCTCTGTCTCTCCGCAGCCGTGCAGCACGAGAGAGGTCCACGCAAGCCCAAGTTCAAGGACAGCAGCGGCGAGTCACCCATCAAGGCCAATCACCACCACCACCACCACCCCCTGCAACTGAGCCACCACCCACTCGCCCACCACCGGCTCGCCAATCACCACACCTTCTCGAAGCTGGCCTTCGACATGTCCAAGCTGCCCTCCTCCCTGGCCGCGGCGGCCGCTGCAGTCGCGGCTCGGCCCAGGGCGGCGAACCCTCCGCCTCCGCCGGGGGCGCTCTTTGCCCCCAGCCGCCCAAAGGACGCCTTCGCGGGGGCGTCGTCGGCGGGCGGCCTTCTGCAGATGCTGCTCAACGCCGAGAAGTCGCAGGAGGTCATCTGGAACAGCGTCAAGATGGGAGGGGGCATGGGGGCGTTCCCCCCCTCCGCCCCACCCCCTGTGCGCCCCTCCTCCCACCCCCACCCCTGCTCAGTCCCCCTCCGCAGGAAGGGGGCAGGGGCGGCTCCATGGGGTTCGGGGTGGCGGCCCCCGGAAGCGGAGGCGGCAGCAGCCGGGAGTCGGTGCAGGAGATCACCGCCCGCCTCCTGTTCATGGTCATCCGGTGGGTCAGTGCCTGCCCACGTTCCAGACCCTCACCAAGACGGACCAGGTGAGTGACCCTTTCAATTCATTTCAATTCAGTGAGGCGTTTAAGCGTGAAGGTTGACTACGTTCACTACGTTCAATATCACTACGTTCGCCTGAAACCGGTTCGAAATCCACCGCTTCAAGTTGACCCACTTTCAGTTCGAAGCGGAACTTCACTAAGCATAATGCCAGACGTTTCGCTGTGAAGTGGTCAGGAAAGTTTCTTGCCTGCCGCGTGAGTATTCCACGCTTCATGCCTCGGTGGAAACGAGCCTTTAAGAAGGAGAGCGGAAGGTGATAACATCCAGTGGGGAATTATCATAGGGACGCTCCTGTCATGTAGCTATAATATAGTAGGGAAGTTATTTAAGGTCGCTTGCTTCACAGAGTCTCCACATGAAACTGTGCACTACAAAGTTTTTCTACAATGTCTTAGGACAATTCAGTGGGTCCTAATCCTTCAGTGGGTTCTATCGTAATAGCGATAGCTACTGTGGTGCAGAAAACTATGTATCTGTTGTTGCTGACTAATTCTCAATGTCCTGCAGTGCAGGGCGTATACCCATGAGTGATCTACTCATGGAAAGAGAGGAAAGGGGCAGCTTCTGTTGTGATGGAGCACCCGTAGACAGAAGTCTGACTTTGGCTCCGTGACGCTCTTACAGACATAGGAGACCGGAACCTACGGTTTAAAGTGGATTCGAACCACTGCAAACAGGGGGCTGTTGGCCGAGTATCTAGCGCTCTGGCGCTCGGTGCCACAGGTTCCGTGTTTGAGTCCCGGTGGTGCTATGGATGTTTGTAGTGGTTCGGAATGGATGTAGTGGTCGACTTACCAGGTGAGTGACCTGTTTGTCCTTTCATTAAAGGCTCCTTCCCACCGAGGCGTGAAGCGTTGAAGACTCACGCGGTAGGAAAATTTTTCTACCCCTTCACAGCGAAATGTCAGGAATCGCTTTACGCCCGGTGAAGCTCCAGTTACTTCTATTAGATGTCAGATCTACTATTGGCTGAATCGATGTCCCATAACGCGCCAAGCATTTGAGAGTTGGAAGTGGGTCAACTCGAAGCGGTGGATTTCAAACCGGTTTCAGACGAACATGGTGAGGATAGTGATGGGTCAACGCTTCACGCTTCAACGCCTAACGCCTAGGTGGGAGCGAGCCTTAATCTGCACTGCAAAATTTCCTGTAATGTCTTAGGACAACTCAGTAGCTTTATTTTCAAATCGATTTAAAAAAAATAATAACTATAGCGACTGTGCTGCAGAAAATTATGTATCTGTGGTTTTTTTTTTTTTTTGGCTAAATTTAAACCAATTATTCAAATTTAAAAGGGCAATATCAGTTGTTATCGTGTCCATGGATTTAAAATATTCAGATCGAGTCAAAGTCTTCACGATAGCGGCCGCTAGCAACGGCGCCGCTTCACTCTACAGGACTTCTCTTAAGTTGGCCTCGATTGGCACCCTACCCAATCAGAACATGGGGAGTGAGTGCTAGAATGTGCTTGGGTGTCAGGAAAGCGCTGGGGATTTCTGCAGGGGTAATATCTGTTCGAATAGGAATATCAACCTCCTTCAAAAGAATTAAAAATCGATGGACCATAAAAACAGGAAGTCCATATCATATAGAATATGCTGACATATTTGTCCTGGATTATTTTTTTCCTATTGAGAGAAAAAAATCTCTTCCACTCACAAAGTAATAACAGCGATTGCCGCTAAATTGAAATTATTTTTTTAGAGTTAAAGTATAGGTTAGAATATGAACGTCAACTCCTTCAAAAAATGTAATTAAATCAATGTACATAATAAATAATTGAAAGAAACAGTTAATTCGACCCATTTTCCTCCAGGTATCACTTTACTTGACTAGTAAAGATCACGAACACATCCTATTTGTATAAAAATGCCCTATTACTATTATTGCATCTTTTAAATAATATTGTGTTATTATAACTGCATATTTTCTGAAATGTTGGAAATCTTCATATTGAAATTGAGCACCGTTTAGAGACTGTGTAGATTAAAGGGCATGTCAACTAGAAATTTGTCGTTTAAAAAAGATTTGTTATTTTTAAGCAATTCAAGTTTCATCCTATTTTTCAAATCCTTCTATTAGATCACACTCTCCCTCTATGTATCTTGTTCACATTCTCAATCGTTCATACAAATACTTTTTATTCATCTATTCATGTTCAAATACATTTTTTTTTTTGAACTTGTAGTGGAGGATACTGGATGTGAATACAGTTTTTTCAGATATTCATTTATTCATTAAACTTAATTGATTAATTTTAGATTTTTTTTTTTGGATTTAAGTTGCATGTATCTACCCATAGAGGGCGCCAGATAAACTTAAAAAAATGAACGACAATTATTTATAAAGGACTTTCTGCAAAAGAGTGAAAAAAAAAAAAAAAGTAGGAATTGACTTAAAAACTAGTAATATAAATTTTTTTTTTTAAAGGAATGTAGTACATTAGGAAAGAAAGAAATTATTAATAACAATTTGAAATTGTTAAAATCTTCTTTAATTCGAATGTTCTGGTGCATTCCAACTTGCCTTTGCAAACCCCAGTGTAAAAACAATTCCCTTGTTATTGGCTGTCCGCTCGAGATTGGTTGTTAACTCTTTAATGATTCCTCCTGGTGTCAGTAAGCTGTTGTGTACGGTTACAGTGATCCATTACTTGAGGGGATGAATTATTCCTAGTTGAGACACATGGAACACGGAGGAAGTTCGTGTTCTAACTTCACACGAAAACTCTCAACATCCTAGTCACACCCTTAAACACACAGAGAGCGGGAAACTTCTCGGTCTCGGGACTTCTTAAAGGTCGAATTAATCTCCCCTCTCTTTCGTCATCAAGTTCCCTGTTAAGGGGGCGTGGTCCGCCGGGCACCTTCATCGCCCAATTAGCGGCTATCAAGGGGGGCTTTTGCAACAAGCTACGGGGCTAATTAGAGTTCAACCCCTTTTCCTGGAAATTTTTCTTCCGGAATTCTGGTCACGAGGAGCTTTATTCATTTTTGAAAAGCGAGAACATTCTTCCCTCGCTCTCCGCCAGACGATTTGAATATCAAGTGGTCCACCCCCTGCCCCCTCCACTCATCGGTATTCACGCAGCGTGGCTTTAATGCTTCTCACTCCAAGTGTTGTTCCAAGAACGCCTTCTGGCATTTTGAGAATCAACTAGAATGCAACTGTAATTTTCTGGTGTGAAAAAGTGAATTTTGAGTGGTAGCATGCTGGGCACTTCAACAGACGGATCTGAGTTCGAAAACCCTACAACAGAAATTTGCTTTCTGTGCCAGATATAATCTCGATAAATATGTAGGTTGAATATCCATTTTATTGGTTCATCCATTTAGTAAGCGGTCTGATGGCCAATTTGGCTAGAGCTCTGGCCTTTGGTACCGCAGGCTTCAGATTTGAATCCTGGCGGTGGTATGGATGCTTGTGAGTGGTTCGGAATCTACGTTAAGCAGTAGGTACCGGTCTAATTAGCATAAAGTGTGCACAAAGGACGGTAGAGCGACAAAGAAAACCATCCATTTAGTGACGACATGATTTTCTAAATACGTTACTCAAATGACCACGCTTTGTATAGTTCATATTCCATGTTTCGACCTGTGAAGGTGGCACAGTCTCGTTATACATGACCCTGAATATCTGCTATCAGATTTGAGTGACGGGTTGTTCTCATCAGAACATAACACTAATTACACTGCTTGTTTGCGGTCAATTGTGAGTAATGGGTTGTTATTATGTACTTGTCAAAGTACATAAATTCTTCTGTCCTGGGAACAAAATGCCAAAACTCTCCCTACGGGAAAAAAAATGCTACAGTAGCAACAAGATAGCTGGAATGACATAATGCAGTTCCAATGGCATCGGGAAGCTCTTACAAGTCAAGAATATTTCTCAAATTTAACCTTTGATGAGACAGTACAACATAAGTATTGTGCATGACAATCTTTAAGTATGGTTCTCACGAAGTGAGTGTTGCTATTTCCATATCTGGTCAGAAAAATTTGTGACAGTTTAAGATTTTGAAAGCCAATTGCTAAACCAAGATTCACATGGTATCAAAGAAAGTGTTTCGCAAAATGAAAGTGATGCATCTCATACTATTTATTATGAAAAAGAAAATGAAGCAATCAATTTCATCCACCGCAATACATTCATTTAACAATATTTCTAACATTTGGCTCTATTTTCCAAGTAGCCAACCAAAATCATTATTCTGAATTTAATATTTCAGGCTAAAATAAAGAGTGAAATGCTAATGAATCTTCCAAAAAGGTGGCTCGTTGGATCCAACCTAAGTTAGACCGGCTCGAAACCCAAAGTTAACTGAAAACTCCCTTGTCTATGCCCAGGAAGTACACGATACACCCACACGTTGTAAAGTCTTCGAGTTCGGTTTCAAGAGGTTATTAACACACATAATCAGACCTAGGATTATACGTTTCAAATTGTTGTATCATAATACATGCGCAATACAGCAGATCCATGATGGGAAACGCTGAGTCTGTTATAGATCTGCCTGTTGTCATGGCAAAGGACTTCAGGTCAAAGTTCCCGTCATTTAACACAAGTTACTTTTAACGTGAAGCAAACCTTGCCCCTCAAACAATAAACTTATGACGTGCAGGACATAGTTTGTGCCCGAAAGTTGTTTGTGCCTGTAACCACAGATCGCGTTGGCCTCAGTGGGTCCAACCTGCATTCTAATCCTTCATGCAATTGAGCTAGGAAGGGTAAAGGCTCGTTCCCACCGAGGAGTGGGGCGTTTAAGCGTGAAGCGATGGCCAATCACTAGCCTCACCGCTTTAGCCTCAAACAGGTTTGAAATCCACCGCTTCGAGTTGACCCACTTTCAACTCGAAGCGGAACTCACTAGGCGTAATGCTATTTCTGACGATCGCTATGAAGGGGTCGAAAAATTTTCTTCCCTGCCGCATGTCGCGTCGCAGCCTCTCGCCTCGGTGGGAAGGAGCCTTAAAAGCGGGATGAGTTCACAGGAATGAACTTGTTATTTGAGTGGCAAAGGCTCTTTGGTTCATGCTGGTGGCAAGGGGAAGAAAAGCCTTCAGATAATGCCCTAAAACTCAGAAAGGAAGAGACTTCGAAAGGGAATACGACAGAGGTTTTCCCCATCTCTCACTTTCCTTGGAGAGAAAAACAAGATAAACAGGATTCCTCTCACGTGAAAAGGTAATTCCGGTAAAGCTATATATTCCATTCAATTACCTTTTTCTGGGGGTGGGGGAGAACAATCGGGTTCTCGCGTTTCCAGCGATAAGTTAAAACACACACTTCGCATTTGCATTTCTGACGGCGGAGGAAAAGAACGTGCGCGAGGGGGGTTGGAATGATTTGAAACAATTTTCGGCCCGGGCACGCGGGGAGGATTGCGAATGAGGCGTGAAGTTTTCGTCTGCGGAAAGTCATTGCTCTGACTCAAGAGGGGAAAAAAATGCTCCATATTTATAAGTTTCAGTTAGGTTTGAGCTGATAATGATTACAGCATGCGATTGCTGCGGGAATTGTCTTGTAAATCTCTCCACTCGAGTACGTGCTGCAAGTTTTGTACCTGGAGAATGGCAACAGTTATGTGAGCAGACGAAATTCGAGCCAGTGCACTTCGGCGAAATGAGATGGACGTAAAGGGTACTCGAATATTTTCCATTGCTTTCTGAAGTGAATTCAGTTGAATTAAGAATTATATTTTTGGGCCTGAATGGCCGAGTGGCTAGCGCTCTGGCTCGGTACCACAGGTTTCGGATTCGAGTCCCGGCGGTGCCATGGATGTTTGTAGTGGTTCGGAATCCACTTTAAGCTGTAGGTCCCTGGTCTAATATGACTGTAGAGAGTTGCAGGGGGGGAGGGTAGTGCAACTCGCGTCCGTAGCCTATCTTCAAGCTACACGTGCCCCTGGGTAGTGATTAGTGAGTTACAATGGTGCAGTTTTAGCTTATAGCATAAAGATTAACTGTCTCAGTATTGCCAGCTGCTGGAGTACGTGCTGCGAGAAGCGCTCTCATTTGGCAACTGTTAAACAAACCGAATGAATGCAGTTCGGCGAAATGAGTGGGACGGACGTGAAGGGTGCTCAAGAAGAATATTTTTCCATTGCTTTCTGAGAATTGAATTCAGTTGAATTATTAATAAATTATAGTTTTAAAAAAACTAAAAAACAAGCTTTCAGAGTTAATTAGACTAAGAAGTAAAAAAATTGTCAGCATGAGAATAAAATGACTGACGAGAAAATGAATGTCACTGTTTTAAAAGCGGGGGGGGCTTTGTGTGACACGGTTTAAAGTTTATTCCGAACCACTACATACCTCCATGGCACCGCCGGGACGCGAACCCGAAACCTGGGGTGCTAGCACTCTGGCGCTTAGTCACTCAGCCATCAGACCCCAGGTCTATAATTTTGCTCCCTAGATTTAATGAAAGGACAACCTATTATCCCCAGGCCTTTTTAGTACCTATATAAAATAAATCATTTAGTTATTGACTGTTTTCATAAAGTCGATTGTAGTTCCAGAAAAAAAAATTGAATCAATTTAAATCCTATAAAATTAGTAATTATTAAAAAAAAATAATTTATCCCCATTTCTGAATCGACCTTATAAATCACAATCTGCAATATGGAAACAGTCCCTCCAACATTCAACATTTTTTTTCCCTTCCAAGTCGTGAGGGGAGTGAAAAAATGTAACTTTTTTTTTAATGCTACAAAGAAATTAATTAACACTCCAAAAACATTGTTACTTGCAATGAAAAGAAAGCAGTTTTTCTCCTTTCTTTCTTTAAAAAAAAAAAAAAAAAGACAGAAAAACGACAAGTTTTAACGCCACTTTATTACTTTTTTTTTTTCATCATATAAATGAAGCGAAAACCCTTACCCATAGCCTTAAAAAAAATTTTAAAAATGCATAAAATGTACAGAGATAGAAAAAAGAAGCACTTTTTTACTTTACACTTGAAAAACATACGGCAGGATTAAAGAATTTGTGCTTTTTTATACAGCCAGGAACTGTTTTCAATGGATTAGTTTTTCGACGCTCTCTTTCCCCATTTTTTTTATTATTTTTCTTTCTGTTCGCGTATGGTTCACCTCGCATTCCAATTGAGAGCTGCTTTCTCAGAAGAGAGCTTCGCTGATCTGAGTTAATTGCACAGCATTTGAGGAAGATTAGAGCCCCGCTATCCACCGGGGCGCAAAAGCACCAAGAAAAAAAAAAAAGAAGAATCTCTCTGGGAGTGTTTGAAGTTTTGTTTCTTCATCATCATCCTCCGATGTCACGGTTAAAGGAAATTAAAATCCCCATCTCCTTTCTCTCCGGGAGAATTAACTGTGCCCGTGTATAAATAAAGCTTAATTTAATTCCGACCAATGACGCTTTTTCGTGCATTAAGCGCGAGACAGCAATTTGTTATTGGAAGGAATGAGGTGGATGCTATACAAATCCAAAAGATGCGTTTCTTCAAGTTGAAAAAAATAAAAAAAAATATGATCCATATAAAAACGTTACTTTAATGTTTTATTACAACAAATACAAATAAAATAGCCGAAAGAATATATGAAGAACGAAGCGTTTCAAATTCTACAAGAAACGTTTTCGCATACAATACCCAAAATCTCCTGTTCAGCGTTGATTTTAGTTCAATCAATGAATTGATATTTCCCGCAGTCCAGTCACGTTAATGTGACCACCACCTACTTTCGACACTACAGTACAGGTGGCCACGACACTGGAGTCGGCATGGCTCAACATCCCAGTGAACACCTTCAGAAAGCTAATTGACTCTCTTCCTGCACGTCTCGCTCTGCCAAAAGTGGTTATTCTGGCTTTTGACAGGAGGTCACATTATTGTGATTGGACTGTGTATATTCGAGTGTTGTTAATCAGTAACATTAAACGCGAGACAGCAATTTGTTATTGGAATGAGTTAGATGGATTCTGTAAAAATCCAAAAAGATGTGTTGCCTCAAGTTGATGAAAAAATAAAAAATTATAGTCTAATAAAACTAAAAAACACGCTTTTAGAGGGAATCAAACTAAAAAAAATAATTGTTAACATAAGAATAAAATGACTGACGAGAAAATGAATGTAGCTGTTCTAAAAGCGTGGGGTGCTTTGTATGACATTTTTAAACTTACTCTGCATTTCGAAATGAAACTAGTGAAAAATGATAACGATTGATATCCACGCTTTTAGAACAGGGACATTCATTCTTATGTTGACAATTATTTTTTACTTTTAGTTTGATTAACTCTAAAGGAGTGTTTTTTAGTGTTTTTAAACTATAATATTTAGTTCCAGTCCTCCGTAACGGGACCTCATTTATAGTTCTTACAATAATTTAATTGTGAGTGAACCAAAGGCTAAATGCGAATAGGTCAAGCCAGCCAGGATTCGAACAGGGAATCTCCTGATCCTTAGCCAGGCGCGTTGTGCCGCTGTCCCACGTAGGTTTGCATGTCTTAGGTACTTTTCATTCTACATGGGTTAAATCGCTCTTCATGAGTTAAAATAAAATCACTCATCCTGGCGATCCTAATCATGACGAGATAATAAACTTGTCAAACTATTTTAGTGTCGTCGATCCTTGATAAGTCTACAACGTTTAAATTAAATCTGTTCGCTTAAAGTAGGGCAAAATAAAGCCAAAAGAATCAGTTACAAACAAATATACAGGTGAAAGTAATAAAAGCGTGTTAAAAGGGATCCATATAAAAACATTACTTTAATGTTTTATTATAACAAATAAAATAGCTAAAAGAATATCTGTATGTGAATAATGAAGCATTTCAAATTCTAGAAGAAACGTTATCGCATACAATACCCAAAGTTTCCTGTTCTGCGTTGATTTTTAGTTCAATTAATGAATTGATATTTTATATTGGAGTATTTTTAATCAATAACCATTGCAAATCTCGGATGTTTATTTTAATTTTAAACCGAAAATAATGTTAAAAAATAAAATAAATATGCTGAAATCTGCTCGGCAAATTTCAACTTATCATTCGAGAACGGATGAATAAGCTTAGGAATATGCCACTGTTTAATGATGCACCAGATATATGAAGCAATTGATTAGAATACTACAAGAACGGCAAAATTCAAATAGCCACATAAACATAGCTTGATGTTGAATAGATCTAGAATTTCATGAAGAATGAATTGCTCAAGAAGCGTTTACTGTGTATTACTAGGGTAGTTAATGCAACTGTAGCGACCATAGACATTTGAGGTGCTTATCCAAGTGCATTAGACGTTCATAAATGACAAAGGTGGTGCTTTAAGCTCGGATTAGTTATTTTTTTTAACTCGTATCGACCAGGAAGACTTTAGAGAAAGACGTGTTAAGGAATCAAATCCGTGCCAGGCAATCGAGAAACTGCCAAACGTTCTTAACCAAACTTGGTCGACCCTCCGAGAACATTTTCAGCAGATTGGTAACGTATGCAGAACAGGTGTTTGGGTCTCACATTATCTGTCTCAAGAAAGTAAAGTTAACCGATCCACCACATTCAACTTATTGCTTCACTGGCCAATACAGAAACGTTTTTCAATTCCTTCTACTAGCTCACACTCTCCCTCTATATATCTTGTTCACATTTTCAATCGTTCATGAAAAACCCTTTTTATTCGTCCACTAGAGTTCATGTGCATTTTCTTTTTAACTTGTAGTGGTTGACACTGGATGTGATTACAGTTTTAATCTATTCATTAAATTTAATTCATTCACTTTAATTTTTTTTATATTTAAATTGCATGTGTCTACCAACAGATGGCGCTAGATAAGCTTAAAAAAATGAATGAACATTATTTATAAAGGACTTTCTGCAATAGAATGAAAAAGAAAGAAAGAAATTTTTTTATATTACTTGTTTGATCCCTGGTTCATCAGAGATCTATGATCGGATGGATTGGATTATCATAGATCACTGATTCTATGATAATCCAGAATGAAAAGCTTTGGCTCTCTCCGAATGAGCCAGGTTTACATCCAAAAGCACGTTCCCTGCTTGGTGAAGTATTCGCTGAATCGTTCTTTTTTGAATTGCTGAAAGCTGGACAAACTGTGAATGCTGTGATTGTGTCCTTTACTCTGAAGAACCGGAACGAGTAAGTGAATTAATTGAAAAGTGTCCAGCGATCGCCAACAGGAAAGGCGTTATTCTGCGACACTTTAACACAAGACGAACCTAAAAAAAAAAAAAAAAAAAAAAAAAAAAATGGAGTTTATGAATGACTTCCCAAAAAGAATTTAAAAACTACGTAAATGGAGATGGGGCCTGAATGGCCGAGTGACTAGCGCTCTGACGCTCGGTACCACAGGTTTCGGGTTCGAGTCCCGGCGATGCCCTGGATCTTTGTTGGTGGTTCGGAATCCACTTTAAACCGTAGGTCCCGGTCTAACAGGACCGTAGAGCGTTGCAGGGGCATTGTTACTCCGCGTCCGCAGCTTATCTTCAAGTTACACGCGCCCCCGGGGTAATGCAAAGTGAGTAACTTTGTTGCAGCGTTTGCCTTAAGGCAGCCAAGATAGCTGTCTAGGCGTTTGCCAGCTGCAATAGCAAAAAAGAAACCGTAAATAGAGATGAAATAATATCAATAGAATCTATTCATGAGATTGGCGAGTTGGACATTCCACTAATCAGTATTGCCCTAAAAATTGGGGTGGAAGGTATTGCCTCACCCACCACACTCTTCCAACATTGCACCATCGGACTTCCATTTATAGCAATAGCTACAACACTTTCTATGCGATAAAAATTTATTTGGATGATATCCAAAATGCCATCTCCAGGTATTTCATTCAAAAACCAATTCAGTTGTATCGATACAGAATCAAACATCTGCACACTAACAGGTGGACTGTAAAGTTCGTAGGCCGACACACAGATGGCGCTACTAGTATTAAACCCGTATGATTTTTAGTTAGCCCTAACCTTCAAAAGACACGTGTATAAATTAGACAGCTGTTGCACTATTTGTATGTGAGTTATAGCATTTTTAGTGTTCATCACGTGCAGTCCACTCGGCTGACTGTCGATTGGACTCCGGTCTGAAATGATGGAGCCATGTTTCATCCATTGTCACAGATCGACGCAAAAATTCGGGTTTATTACGATTGAACAGCTCCAAACACTGCTCAGAATCATCTATTCGTTGTTGTTTTGAGTCGATTGTGAGCTCTGCGCGGCCACCACTTTGAACAGAGCTTTCGCATATCCAAATTTTCATTCAAGTTATGTCCAACACGTTCCTTTGATATCTTTAGGTCTCAGCCAGCTCAATCAACTTCACTTTATGGTTATCTTTATGGCTATTTTGTGGGCTTTTGTTGATGTTTTCGTCGGCAACAGCCTCTTTGGGGCGTGCATCGTCCTCGGTGCTCATTTGGCCTCGTTTAAATTTAGCAAACCACTTCTCTACGGTTGATTTTCCTGGTGCAAAGTCCGAATAATGTTTATCAAGTCAAGCCTTGGCTTCAATAGTATTGTCTGGTTTTTCCATAACATGTTAATACGACTTTTTTATTGGGATACTTTCTTCTCTGCAGAGACTTTTCACCTGTTTCAAACAAAGCTCGTGCATCAAACTAAATTTTTCACGTATGTCAAGTTGGACTTATTCCAAAGCATACTGAGGCAACACCGTATGTATGTGTTTTTCCTAACACTCAAGCGCATTCTAGAGTGTCCAGCAGTCACTCACCATGTATTGCAACCAACTTAAGTCCTGTATAGTGAAGCGACTGCTATCGTGAAGACTTTTGACTTGATCTAACTTTGATAATATTATTTTAAATCCACGGACACGATAACAACAACCGTATGTATAACAAAAGGAAATGTAATCATTGATTCTAATCACTATGTCATTGAAATGTAATCACTAAGTATTGAAATGTAATCACTGTGTATGTTTCTGTGATTGATGTGCAATCGATGTGACTAACTTGTGGGACGAATTGTTGCAGGTGATTCTTCTGGAGGAGTCGTGGAAGGACCTGTACCTGCTGAACCTGTCCCAGTGGTCGGTGACGCTGGACGTGCTGGGCACCCTGCCTCGCCCCCGCTCGCCCTGACGCGGGCCAGCGCAGCCGAGCCCCACCTGGTGGACATGCACTACGTCCAGGAGGTCATGCGGAGGTTTCGCCAGCTCTCGCCAGATGCCACTGAGTGCAGCTGCCTGAAGGCTATTGTCCTCTTCAGACCTGGTCAGTGTACCCCCCCCACACCCTTTTTCTTTTCTATCAGGGTTTTTTGTTTTTCAGTTCCTTCTATTAGCTCGCACTTTCCCTCTATATATCTTGTTCACATTTTCAATCGTTCATGAAATACTTTTCATTCATCCACTCAAGTGCAAATACATTTTGTTTTGAACTTGTAGTGGATGACATTGGATGCTAATACAGTTTTTTTCAAAATTTATTCATTCATTCAATTGAATTCATTCATTTTAGTTTTATATGGGAGAAAAAAAATGTCTCTTATACAAGATATTTAGCAGGATAAAAATTTAGGAACAAATACCGCCTGCGGCGAAGCGTTTAGATCTCTGGAAGAAAATGTCTTTTTCAGATTCTTTTTTTCATTCTGGGTTCTAGAGTGAGTCAAGGAGGGAAAAAATGGAAAATGGAACATGTGAATAAATTAATAAGAGAGATGGAAAGTGTGCATGTGTGTGTGAGAGAGAATTTTTTTCTAACTTAAAAAAATGAATGATAATTATTTATAAAGGACTTTCTGCAATAGTGAAAAAAAAAGTAGGAATTGACTTTAAATTTTTTGTATATTATTTACAATTAATTTTACAACCATCTACCTGAACATTAAATCCTAACTAGTGAGGTTATTCCTTCAAAGCTTTAGAAAGCTTCGTAGAGACAGTGATACTTCTAATTTAGGTTGCTCGTTGCATTATCCCACAACAAACTCATTGGTTGCTATGTTGTTGATTGTTCCTATCCATAGGATAGGGACTCGCCCTTCCTTATGACGTAAAGTAAAACACGAGTCCAATAGCAGGCTCACAGCATGCATTTAGACCGATGAACCCAGTTACTATCGGTACATGAACGAGACTTTTCCTCAGCAGTCCGTGTTGACGGCTAATACTCAATCCAGTCACATTAATGTGACCCCCTGTCAAAAGCCATAATACACACTCTTGTATATTCTGGCTTTAAGTGGAGTGTGGAATGTGCTATTAAGTGGTATTCTTTATACACACTCCACTGTAATGTGCTGCCTTTTGTGATGGGTTATTTCACGTTGACGTCGAAAGTAGGTGGTGGTCACATTAATGGGACTGCACTGTGTATGTAGTTACGTGTTTCGACACATTATCTAATTAAATTCACTCATAATGCTGATAATTCCCAGTAATTCAACAAAACTTCTTCAAATGTATGCTGCAAACACCTTGCCCCTGACTGCTACGTACAATTTTCAAAATCTTACTTTTTACATGTGCCAACAATACGAACTATTACTTGACAAAGTATGATTTTAACTACTCCATCAATATGTTTTTCTACCACGCGATTGATTTTACAGGAAAGCACGTTTTATTTGTGTTATAAATAATTTTAAGGTCTTATTATTTCAATTCCTTCTATTAGCTCACACTCTCCCCATATATATCTTGTTTACATTTTCAATCATTCATAAAAATGCTTTTTGATACATCCACTCCAGTTCAAATACATTTCTTTTAACTTGTGGTGGATGACACTGGATGTGAATACAGTTTTTTCGAACATTAATTCCATTCATTAAATTTGATTCATTCATTTTAGCTCTTTTTAGATGTAAGTTGCATGTATCTACCCATAGATGGCGCCAGATAAACTTTAAAATAAATGAATGAAAATTATTTATTTTAAAGGACTTTCTGCAATAGAGTGAACACAAAGTAGGAATTCACTTCAAAAATTTGAATTTTTTTTATATTACTTGTTTGTATTTAATTAGCACTAAACATATAAATTCATAGTTGCAATCCTGTGAGCTTTAATTAAATTGTCACTTAAATATATGAAGGCTCGTTCCCACCGAGGCATGAGGCGTTTAAGCGGGAAGCGTTGACCCAACACAGCCTCACCGCGTTCGCCTGAAACCGGTTCGAAATCCACCGCTTTGATTCGACCCTCTTTCAACTCGAAGCGGAACTTCACTGGGCGCAATGCTATTTCTGACGTTTCGCTGTGAAGGGGTCGGAAAATTTTCTTGCCTGCCACGTGAATTTTCAACGCTTCACGCCCCGGGGGAACGAGCCTTAAGAACTATTCTTTTGCTGAGTTATGCAAGAAGTACTGATGCCTCTCCAGGGAAAGTGAGAGATAGGAAGAGAAACGTTCCCTTTTGCCGTTTTCTGAGTTTTAAGGCATTATCAGAAGGCTGTTTTCCCCTTGCCTCCAGTGTGAAGCAAGTGCCCTTGCCACTCCAGTAACGAGTTCATGGCTGTGAACTCATCCCACTTTTAAGGCTCGTTCCCACCGAGGCGAGAGGCGTCATGCGGCAGGCGAGAACGAAACGTCAGAAACAGCATTGCGACGTTTCCTTTACTAAGTGAAGTTCCGCTTCGAGTTGAAAGTGGGTCAACTCGAAGCGGTGGATTTCAAACCGGTTTCAGCCGAACGCGGAGAGACTAGTGATTGGTCAACGTTTCACGCTTAAACGCCTCGGAGCCTTTAATTGTCACATACATATACACAGTCCAGTCACGTTAATGTGGCCACCACCTACTTTCAACGTCAACGTGAAATAACCCATCACAAAAAGGCAGAACATTGCAGTGGAGTGTATGTAAAAGGATGTCCTAGGGCATCGGAAAGCATTTCAATCGTTGGCGTAATGCAGAAACGTAGCGATTTATATTTATTAGCAATTATTATTTTTGGCTTTCGACAGGTGCTCACATTAATGTGACTGGACTGTGTATACAAGAACTTTTCTTTCGCAGAGTTGTGTGAAGAAGTGTCGGTGGTTCATTCGAATCGTTTCCCTTCCAGAGACCGTGGGCCTGTGCGACGTGCACCCCGTGGAGATGCTGCAGGACCAGGCGCAGTGCATCCTGGGGGACTACGTGCGGCACAAGTACCCCCGTCAGCCGACGCGCTTCGGCCGTCTGCTCCTGCTGATCCCCCTGCCTGCGCGCCGTCAGCCCCCAGGCGGTGGAGAAGCTCTTCTTCAAGGACACCATCGGCGACATCCCCATAGAGAGGCTCATCGGCGACATGTACCACATGGAGAGGCTCGAGTGACTCTTTCCTGGTGAGTGTGACCTCCTCCCCATTGCACACCTTTCTCAATCATCCTTCACGACTTCATCGCACGGAATGATTTCCACAACGCAAAGGAGTTGAGCAAACTAGCATAAAAAGTGGCCGGTGAATGTACTGGCTGTGAAAGTAGCATGCATGCCGTGGCTCGGCAGGCATGGTAGGGGGAGGGGGGCTTTCTATTCCACATTTTCTACGGCCAGTACATGCATGGCATTTTTTTCAATAAACTAATGAGATATCTTCTTAAGCTCATAAATATCTGAATATCTGCTTGCTTTTTTTATCTCACGTATCGTTCCTCACACTCCATAACTGCTCACAAAGTAAAAAAATTATCGTGAATGAGCAGTCTAAAGAAAATTCCCATCAGCAAAAAAATGATCCATATATGACGAATAACTAAATTCTGTTTGATGTCTGATATTAAGAGCTCAATACAGTATTTGAAGGATTGGCCAAGAATCCTGGACAAATTGGGGCAGGATATCGTTTCTAAACTAGCTGTTTTGGACCAGATCGGATCGGTGTGTTGATATTTTGAATTAGGATAGGTTTCTGACTAGGTTTTATTAAGCCAAAAGGAATTGAATTAGATTGGATCTGTCGATTTTGACTTATCTTTGCCTGAGTTGCTGACAACGGATTCATTTTCCTTGCACTATGCTGTGCATGGAGACTGATGATATTGAGGGGAACGGACCTTTTCAGGTCTACTCCGAAGTACCCTCGGAGCCTGCTTCGCCTACTTCTCCAGAGATGCTTTCAAATCTTAGGAAGAAAGACATTGCTCGAAGTCTGCTGGACACTTTCAATGCCACAACCTTTGGCCATCCACTTCATGAGGCTGATCATGTCAAGTTAAAGACGCTGGAACAGGACCTGATAAATGCTTTGAGAGAGGTAGGAAACCTTGAGCTTTGCCCATTGATTGATTGTAAAAAGCATAAAGCTAATGTAAATAATTCTAGTGTTAATCTTAAGCGCAGTGCATCTCATATTACGACTGTAAATGATGATAATGCTGACGGTTTTCAAAACCCCCAAAAGTTAACTGCTAAAGTTAATTTTACTAAAATTTCTCCTAATACTATTGAAACTAAAAATTTATATGATAAGCTGAATATTGATGAGCAGGAAGAGGTGCAGGATACCGTAAATGTTAAAAAAATGCCGCCCATTATGGTCAAACCTACTGAGAATTTAAAATCTATGCTTGCTCCTTTTGATAAACATTTTGAAAACAAAGTTGTTATAAAAATAGCGGGAGAAATGATCAAAATGTTCCCGGCGGATGAATCTCAACATAGATCTATTACCAAATATCTAGCAAGAAATTCTATAGAATATTTTGTCATAACACCTAAGTATCAGAGACCAATTAAGGTTGTAATAAAAGGTCTATATATTAAAACTCCAGATGATGAAATTAAAGAGGAGTTAACTAACCTTGGTTTTTCGGTGGATAAGGTTACACAATTGCAAAGAGTTAAAACCAAACAACCTCTTCCTATCTGTCAAGTTACTCTTGCTAGAGAGTCAAAAAGTATGGAGATCTTTAAATTAGAAAGACTTCTTCATTTCTCTATCAAGGTCGAGAAATTTAATTTGAGACCGATGACATTACAATGTTTTAAATGCAACAACTTTCATCACAGTGCCAATAATTGTGGATTTAAGCCTCGATGCTTAAAATGTGGAAAAGAACACTTCCATAAGGAGTGTACTATTGAAGGGAAAATTGATGTTCCCAAATGTATCAATTGCAATGCCATCGGTCATCTTGCAGCCTGGAGAGGCTGCTTCCCCCAAATTCTCGAAAATTAACTCCAGCTCCAATAGGCAAGCAGCTTATCCTAAGATTTTCTTTTCTAGACAAGTTACCCCCAAAGCCAGTATTGCTGATATGCTAAAAAATTCTGCAACTTCATCCGTTCCTGCACCTACTCCTACAATTGTGACACAGGACCAACAGAGTGTGCTTTACCCAGCATTCAAGATATTAATTTATTCCAAAATGCAATTTTCTTAATGAAAGAATTTATTTCTTTATTTACGGACATCAAAAATCTTCCAAATTTAATTAATCAAATAAATTCCACTAAGAACAAAGCTGACAAACTGCAAATATTCGCAAATTGTATGTGATCTAATACTTCTATTAATGCCTCGTAATGACTCGATTGGTTACAGGTCTTTGTATATGCTATTGGAACGCTTGTAATATTTGGAACAAGATTCTTGAGTTTGATAATTTTCTTCAGACATACGAACCTGACGTAGTATTGCTTCAAGAGACCCATCTTAAAAATTCTCAAACCCCTTTTATTTCTGGTTATACTTTCTATCGTGACGATGGACCTCAAAATCCAGTTTCTGGCGGAACGGGAGTTTTTATTAAAACCAATATTCCTCATACTCATGTTCCTACTCCCACTCTACTTGGTATCAAAGCTACAATTGTTTCTCTTGTCTTTCCTAATTTGCCCTCTCTGACCATTGCTTCTGTATACGTTCCTAATCGTATTGCTACATCTAACTTAACCAATGATATCAATGTATTCCTCTCTTAAAAATAGCACTATTCTTGCAGGCGATTTCAACGCACATAACACTCACTGGGGTTGCAGAACTAATAATAATACTGGTAGAGTACTTGCTTCTATCGCTCGCATTATTGACTTAGACATTTTAGCACCTTTAACGCCCACTAGACTTGGTGCTAATTCAGCTTCATTAATTGATCTTGCAATTACTAATAACTTCCATTTCACCCATTCTATCAACTCTCTCAGTGAACTCTCTTCCGATCACAATCCTGTTGTCTTAAAATATAATTTTACTTATCCTACCATCCCAATCCCCAGTAAAACTAGAACTATTTGGTCTAAATTTACTACCACCCTTGATAAAAAAATATTACCTATTCTACTAATAACATTAATTCCTTTCAAGATATTGAAAATGAAGCAACTAATTTTACCAATGCCATTATCTACGCTCACAACTCTACTTCTAAAAATATCGCTGCTAACAATAGTAACTATTTGCCTCCATACATTAAAACTAATTACTTAAAAATCATGCGCGCAAAAATTGGCAAATTTTCAGAGATCCGCAAAGCAAAACTCATTACAACTACACTCAAGCACTTGTCAGAAGGGCTATTTCTGAATACAAGCAAACTTCGTGGAATAATCACCTCCAAACTGTAAACAGCCAAGATGGTTCTTTTGGAAGCTTCCGAAAGATTTTAAGATGAAAAAATCCTCTATTACCACCCTAAAAACTATCAATTGCACAGCTACAACTAATTCTCAAAAGTCGAAATTTTGGCAGACTGCTTTCGGGAGCAGTTTCAGGAAAATATCATTAATGATCCTCAGAATACTATAGCTGTTTATGACTCTATTTCTAACTTTTGACTTAAAGATTAACAAAACCCCTGGTATGGATACTATTACAAATAAGATGCTGAAAAATCTTCCTTTAAAAGCCATTTTTAAAATTTGCCAAATTGCTGACGCTGCCATTCATTATTCTTATTTCCCTGATTGTTGGAAAAGAGCTCGAATTTTGCCCATTCATAAGAAAGGTAAAGATCCAACTTCCCTTCTAGCTACAGGCCCATTTCTCTTCTTTCTTCATTAAGCAAATTAATAGAGAAGGTCATTTTGACTTATCTAAAAATGAAACTAAACAAAAAAATCTTCTCATTCCCCAGCAATTTGGATTTACTGAAAATTATCTACAACGCATCAACTACTTAATCTAACTAAGAATGTTTCCGAGGGTTTCTCCTGGAAATTAGATACTGCTGTGGTTTTCCTTGATGTAGCAAAGGCATTGGATAGAGTTTGGGTTAATGGGTTAATCCATAAGTTAATTATTTTCGACTTTTCTCCTTTTCTTATTAAAATTATTCAAAATTATTTTACTAATAGAACTTTTGTGGTCTCCATTGGTAACACAGATTCTTCTGTTCAAAAATTCAGGCTGGTGTTCCCAAGGTTCAATACTTGGACAATTTCTCTACAATCTTTACGTTAATGATATTCCGCAAATTTATAATGTGAAAATCAGTCTTTTTGCAGATGATACAGTACTCCTCACTCAAGGTCGTAAACATTTTATCATTAGTAAAAACCTTCAGAATTATATTAATCATCTTGAGCAATGGCTTATAAAATGGAAAATTCAATTAAACGTTGAGAAAACCGAAGCAGTACTATTCACGCGTAAAAGGGTTCTTAATACTCCTTCTATCAAAATTTATAATAATCCTATTAATTGGGCTGGGCAAACAATATTTGGGTGTAATCTTAGATCGTAAATTAAATTATGCTCCTCACATTAACTATCTTAGGGATAAATTTAATAGATGCATTCGTGTACTGTATCCACTCATTTGTAGGAATTCTCCTATGTCCTTGGAAAATAGAAAGCTCGTTTATCTTGCTTACCTGCGTCCAATACTTGCATATGCGAGTCCTATTTGGGATCTACTGCTCCGTCGAATTTCGAGATCATACAAAGACTTAAAAATAAAATCCTACGTATGATTATAAATTCGCCTTGGTTTTTCCGAAATGAGGATATCAGACATGCTGTTTCCCTCCCAAGTTTTAAACAATTTGTGTATAAAACTGCAAAAAAAAAAATTTTATAATTCCATTCCAAATATTAATAATTCCGTTTTGAATGATCTAAGCAAACGACATTTCTGATTTTTAAAAATCGCAAAAGACCTTGCGCTGTTCTGAATATTATTCATTAACGTTCCGATATCCTCCTTTCCGAATGACAATGCAGTTTCTCCACTGAGTCACAATTTCCGCTCCAATCGTTATTGTTTGTTTCTTTTTGCTTATCTTTTTATTACCTACTTGAAATTATAATAATAAAAAAAAAAATTATATGCAGAATTTTTATTTATTTATTTATTTATTATTATTATTTTTTTAATTTATTTTTATTTTTATTTTTTTTTTTTTTTTATTATTATTATTATTATTATTTTTTATTTTTATTTTTTATTTTTTATTTATTTTTTTTTAAATTAATACAAATTTCGAATAATTAATTTTTAAATAAATTAATAATATACTTATATTGCTTTTTTCTATCTAATCAATGGGCTTAAAGCTCAAGAAATTTCCTTCACTCACAAAGCAGGGAGATAGAGGTTGCTAAGCAACCAAGGTTCTCCATTAATCCGGCAAATCGTCGTCGTCGTCGGATCGGTGTGCTTGCAGTGGATTTCCTCCATGTGAGCATCTATGGAAATGAAATTGCTGATCTGCTCGCTAGGGAAGGTTACGAACTTCCCAAAACTTCTTCCAATCTGTCAGCTTCAGAGGTTAATTTCATGACTTTAGCCAGAGTGAATACCGCTTGGAGGTCGCCACCCATTCATGCATGCATGGTACGCCGCTAAATATCCTGGTGTGCCCTTGCAGTACTCCTGTCCTAGATCTGCTCAGACGGCTCTAGCTAGACTAAGGATTTGCCACACTAGGAGTTTGACCTTCAACGGAGACGAGAAGACCCTTTGTCGTTGTTCGGCCATCGCGTCTCCCTCTCACCTCGTCGATTGTATGGGTGCCTCTGTGAGGCAACTGTTGAATGAGGGGAAGATCTATTGATGCACCATGATCTACTGGACTTGGTTTAGGATTCGAAGTAAAGGGGATAAAAGCAACAACAACACTTTCTACGGCAGCATTTTCGCACTCATCTTTCACGACCTCATCGCACAGAATGATTTCTACAACGCAATGTGTTAAGCAAATTAGCGTTGCAATAAACTCTGAAACCCGTCATTTGTTTTGGTGCTTTGGATAATATGAAACGCGAGTTTCAAGTGACATAATATGTCATTCCTTATTTGCAGAAGGTCACAAACTACAAAAGTGTTATGTAACACGAGACTGAGAAAATGAGAGTTTACAATAAAAATCTGGGTCTGCAACATTTCACCAGCAACTTTTGTCTTAAATCTGTTGTTGTTGTTGTTTCTAATGCAGCTCGCAATACATAGATAGTCCATCTTTATGACATAAGCAAGGGCTGTACCGCTGTTGCTCATTGAGCACTACCGAGTAGGCACGTGTAGCTTGAAGACATACTACGGACGGGAGTAATACTACCTACGAGTAATACCACCACAACGACCCTATTAGACCGGGTCCTATGGTTTAAAGTGGATTCCGAACCGCTACAAATAATCTATGGCCCCGAACTCGAAACCAAAACTGTGGTATCGAGCCCTAGAGCGCTAGCCACTTGGTCATAAGGCCCCCGGTGACTTCATTATAGGACATTCCTTATTTACAGAAGAAAAAAAGCTACACATTTTTATCTAACATGAAACTGAGAAAATGAGCGTTTCCAGTAAAAATATTTGTCTGCAACGTTTCACCGGCAACTTTTGTCTGGCATTTCTCAAATCCGTGTTTCGTTTTTTGTTTGGTTTGTTGCTGGTACAGTTATTTTGTGCACACTTTCGGCTAACTAGACTGCGACCTACAGTTTAACGTAGATTCCGAACCATCACTACTAATACACCACACCAAATTACTGTGTGCTCTTTTTACAGTTTGGGAATGATGAGGGTGAGAAGAAGTCTGATTGGGCTCTGTGACGCTCTACGGTCATATGAGGGACCCGCGGCTTAAAGTGGATTCCGAACTCTTCACAAACATCCATGCCACCGCCGGAATTCAAACCTGAAGTCTGTGGTACCGAATGTCAGAGGGCCAGACACTCGGCCATCACGCCCAATTCCGAGCCACTAACAAAACATCAATGCTAACGCCAGGATTCGAACCTGAAGCTTGTGATACCAAAGACCAGAGTGCTAGCCAATTGTCCCTCAGGCCACCTTTTAGTTTTGGAACTTCATAGATGGGAACCCATGAAACGCAAGATTGAGAAAAAGCTAAATGGAAAATTTTTAATTTAAATTCTCAAGATCTTTATGCGCCCCCTTCACATAAGAAAAAACATACATTCATTCCATTTCATTTCATTTAAGAGTACTGATATTGGAAAGAGTTTAAATAGCATAGATTCATTTTAAGATTCATTTATTCAACCCTTTCTCTCTTCTTTTGCAGGTTGGATGATTTCGGAATGTGTGAAAGATTCTCCTGAATTGTGAATATAACTCTAAAGGTTTCTGCATCACCAGTCGTGAAAAGAGAAAAAAAAATACTACTGAAATTCTGATGGACACTAATAAGAAACATTTCAACCAAAAAAGAAAAAGAATAAATTCCCCTGCTTTCTCTTTCCTGTTATTCCAAACCAAAGCCGAAATGTATTGACGTCGTAAATGATTTTTAAATAAATGTACAGTGTTCTGTGTTACGTGCCGGTTTTTTTTTTCTCACTACTTCTCACACTACTCGTCTGATGAGCTTTATAAAATAGCATTCAATTCAACGCGACCTTGTCTGTAATTCATGGATTATATGTTAAGTAACCTTAAAATTTCCTCAGTCGCTGCTTATTGATTTATTTATACAAAAATTACCTTTACAAAATTTAGATTAAAAACAATTAAAATTTAAAGTTAATTTTAATTAATTATTTTTTACAAAATTAAGATTAAAAACGATTAAAATTTAAAGTTAATTTTAATTAATTATTTTTTTTTACAAAATTAAGAAAAAAAAAAATATTCTACTAAACAGAGAATAGTTTAGAAAAAGTGGTTACTGGGGGATATTTGACTAATTTGTTCTAATTTAGATTTCATAATTTTCTCAATTCTTATCCTAGCTCTTTTATTAATCAGAAGAATGTTAAAGCTTAAAAATTCCGAAGGAAATAGCGCTGTCTAAATTCTTTCCATTCCTCATAATGGAAGATGATGTGATTTCTGTGTTCATTTTCTGTACCACATTTACATATAGGTCACTATTATAGAATTTATGTTGATAAGTTGCTATTGCATCACGGCTGGTAATTATGTGATTTATATAAAAATTCCCATGAATGATTTTAGTAATAAGGGTTGGGCAAGTATCAAAAACTGCTCTTAAAAAGATGTGGGCTGTTTATGGCGAAGTTGTAGCCCACAGAACTGTGCGGAAGTAGATTGCTCGGCTTAAAGCTGGTGATTTCAACTTTGAAGATCAAGAATGCCCATGTAGGTATTTCTGCAGACGAAGATTAGATTAAAACGCGGATAGAGAATAAGCCACTCTATATGAAACGTGAATTAGCAGAAAAATGTTAAAAATATCCTCCGCGACCATTTTGTGAATTTCATTTGATTTGTCGCTCTGCGATCATCTTGTGCACATGAGGACTAAACAGACCGAGAGATACAGTTTAACGTGGATTAAGAAACACTCACAAGCCTCCATGATATCACAAGGATTCGAACCTGAAGCCTGTGGTACCAAAAGCCAGAGAGCTAGTCAATTGGCCACCAGCATTTTGTGAAGCTTGGCCACACAAGCGGATTGAGGTACGGATTCGCTAATATTTAAGGACGAAAGAACTGTGGGATAGCATTTTTATTTGCTACTCGCTCTACAAACTCCTACGAAAAGATACCATTTTTGAAGCAAGTAATGATGGAGGATGACAAATGGATAATTTATAACAATGTTAAGCGGAAATGATCTTGGGGAAACGGAAAGAATCAGTTTTAGCCATTACAAGAGCAGGCTCTTATCCCAAGGAGATCATTGAAAAGGAATCGTGCATTATGAGCTTTTACCAAACAACGAAACGATAAATTCAGAAAACGTTTTTTTTTCTCTAATGCAGCTTTCAATTATCTTATTAGACAATTATCTTTATAGCAAATGCAAGGTCTGCAGCGCTGTTACTCATTGAGCACTTGTAGCTTAATAAATATTTAAATAAAGACTTGCTTTCGAAACTACAATTGAATAGAAAATAAAAAAAGATAAAAAAAAAAAATGCAAGTATATTCTGTATCAGTTATAAACGAACTTAATGTTGTGTAGAATTTGAACCTCAAAAAATGTTTTAAATGTGAACAAATATTATATAAAATAATGGATAATAAAATAAAATATATATAAATAAAAAATATATAATAATGGTATAAATAAATAAAAAAAATTAATAAAATATATATATGGTATAACTAAAATAGTTTTTATTTTTGTAGATAAATAATACTTCACGGTGCTTGTCACAACAAATCTTATTTGTAAAAGAGACGACATTTCTTTTAAATTGATCTTCCATGTAGGACTGTCGATGCGAATTTCATGAAACATGAGCTTGGGATGGGGGTATGTTGAAATTGCTGAGATCCAAAAAAATGCATCTACAAAATATTATTTTAAAAGTTTTTGAATCAAGTCTTTTCTTACTGTTAGTTCCGTGCCGATTATTTTCCTACCAACTTTCAAAGTCACCGCTCATCTTGAACTGCACGGCTCGAACTGTCCTCTCATGATTCACAGGCCAACTAGCCACTTGGCCGCGTGATAGCAAAGAGAGGAATATCGGAAAAAAAAAAATCACGTTCAACTCTATTGGACGCTGCGCGCATGTAACTAATCTCTGTAATTTGGAAGCTTGACCGCAGAAACACATGTAAAAATTTTACTGTCCACCTAATTGGGCCTTACTCACTATAGCTTGGACGTGTACATCACGCATACAAATTTTTTATTTATCATCTATTGGACGTGTAGTGAAGAAACACATACAAAAAAAGTTTACTGTCCACCTAATTGGAAGCGGCCTGATGGCCAATTGACTACCTCTGGCCTTTGGTGCTCCAGGTTCGAATCCTGACGGTGACATAGATGTTTGTGAGTGGTTCGGAATAACTGTAGATCCCGATCTAATTAGCCTAAAATGTGCAGTATGTACTTATTCACTGTAATTTGACGGTAGGTAGACAAAAAAAATTTATTGTCCAACTAACTGGATGTGAAGAGCATGTAGTTACTTTTACTTGACGCGTACCGCGCACACACAAACGCAAAATAAAAATTCGAAAATTGCTTGACATACGAATATTTCATTTATGTAAAATTAAAAAATAACGCAACAAAATAAGAAATATATTGAATTTGATGCAAGACATTACATTAGTTATGGGATGATTCAACAATCTGTTCGATTTGTTTGATCTGTTAAATGCTTTTCATTCATCTGCATTTTTTTTTTTATTTCTATCATCTATTCTGCAATAATACATCTACTTTACTGAAGGTAATGTTAAAATAGAACATGTTTTAAAAAATAAACGTCGTAGGTACAAAAATATGTGGAAAAGGATCCTGTATGCAGGTTAACACTACGAACGACTTATAGTATTATCTATGCATTCATCTGCAATAAAAAAATGTTTGTAATATTTAACTATTTACCTTTTTATTAAATTATTTATTTATTACCTTTATGTTACTGTCGAAAATTGTTTTGAGTCATTAGAAGTTCGACATGTAGTTGTTTCGTGACAGCCTATAAAGTTTCTGAATTCATGTATTCAAAGCCTGAAAATGAATTTCTGAAAAGTATCGTCATGTGATAGATCATTTTCAGAATCGAATGAAATTTGAACCACATATTCTTAAGAATTCTATGAACTAAAAGATTTTTCATATATTCATTTAGATACGAGTTATTGGCATTCTATTTTTGCTTTAAATGACTCGATGGGTCGTCCCTTCGCTGTACTTTAGAAAAGGGTCATTCCTTGAGTGTAATGTATGCGTAATGAATAAATTTCTACATGTATGCAAGTATATGCGATGGGTTTTACGTGGTCATTTAATGAATAATACTTATGTAAAGTCAAAAAACACTTTTTATCAATTTAAAAAAAAAAAAAAAAAAAAACTCATGGATATATTTTAATGTTCATAAAATTATTTTAATAATTTGGCCCTGGACATAGTTGAGGACGTTAATATCCCTCTATAAAATAATTCTATGTAAAGATTGTTGTTCTAAAGGCAGCTGGCAACACAGAGATAGTTCATCTTTACGCCATAAGCAAGGGCTGCACCATTGCTACTCATTGGCATGTAGCTCGAAGAAAGACGCGAGTCACACTAACACCCCCCGCCCCTATGGTTTACTTAAAGATTATAAAGATACATTGAGGACTACAGCGATTGACAGGAAATTATAAACAGCGAGATTGGTTTGGTGTGTCGCTCTACGGTCATCTTGTGCACACATTGGGCTGACAGACCGGGATCTATAGTTAAACTTGGATTTCGGACACCTGACAAACATCCACGACACCACCAGGATTCGAACCTGAAGCCTGGGTACCAAAGACCAGTTTGGTTTGGTTTGTTGCTCTACGGTCATCTTATACACACGTTAAGCTAAACTGACCGGGACCTACAGTTTAACATGGATTCCGAAGCACTGACAAATATTCATGCCACCTCCACGATTCGAACCTGAAGCCTTCAGTACCAAAGGCCACTTGGCCGCTATAAAACAGCGAGAAGCATTAAGCGTTAGAATATTTAAGATTATTACGAGGCAAGCGAAGCTTGTTGACAACTTTACATATAAATATACATACTGGGGGAAGGGTCTTTAACTGGAGAGTATTGTAGGATTCCCAAATAAACAATACTTGAAGGCGGGATCAATTGAAAATGATAAAACCCAGAGCCGAAATTCCAACCCTCTCTCTGAAAGACGCGGAAAACTCTATTAAAGAAATTTAAAACCAACCGCGGCTCACGAATCGAAATGAACCCCGACTATTCATGGTCAGTCCTGCTCATTTCATTTCAGTTCCGAAAGATCGAATTACGTGCGGAGACATCCATGGTGCCGCCGGCACTCTAACCCGAAATCTGTGGTACCGAACACCAGAGCGCTCAGCCACTCGGTCATCAGAAGTCTCTGTGTACGATAAAAGGCATATACACGTATATACGATAAGTTTTACATGCTCCTGTTGTGAAGAGTGCTTGCGTGAAGTCAAAAAACACGTTTTTTGTCATTTTTTTTTTAAATTCTTGGATAAATTTTAATGTTCATTTAATTATTTAAATAATTTTGGCCTGGATGTTGTTGATGACGCTAAAACCCATCCATACAATAATTCTATTTTAAGATTATTCAGAGCTAATGACGGTAAATTACAAATGATAGTAAATTACAAAAACCAATTCATTCCAATTATAAAGCCATTGGTAAGGAATCCTGTATGATGAGATTTCACCAAACAACTAAACGATAAGATTTTTTTCTAATGCAGCTGGCAATACAGAGACAGTTCATCTTTTTGCCATAAGCAAGAGCTGCACCGCTGATTTAGCACTACCCAGGGGCACGTGTAGCTTGAAGAGAGGCTACGGACGCGAGTCACACTACCCCCACAACGCTCTACTATCATATTAGACCGCGATTTACGGTTTATTTAAAGATTATTCAGATCCGTTAAGGGACTACAATGATTGACAGGAAATTAAATTATAAAACGGAGAGGAGCATTAAGAATTTAAGAATATTTAGGGTATTACGAGGCAAGCGAAGCTTGTTGACAACTTTACATATAAATATACATATGAGTGGGGGAGGGGGGACTTTAACAGGACTTCCAAATAGGACTTCAATTGAAGAGTACTGCCCGATAAACAGCACTGAAGACAGGGATCAGTGGGAAAATGATAAAACCCAGAGCAGAGAGCCGAAACTCCAACCCCCTCTCTCTCCGAAAGACGCGGAAAACTCTATTAAAGAGATTTAAAACCACCAGCGGCTCACGAATCGAAATGAACCCCGACTCATTCATGGTCAGCTCTGCTCATTTCATTTCATTTCAGTTCCCAATCACGTGCGGAGAAGGGTTTAGCGCAGTTGGAAAATCTTTTGCCGAATAAATGAGATCCCCGATTGGTCAGTCCTTGCTCTACTTCTGTCGCCGAGGGGGGCGATGGTAAGTTTAAAAGCTGAACGGTGGCAACGGACGCACTCTAAACCCACTTTCAGACGATTCTCATCCCATTTGAATTATGCATTCGGGGATGGCAATGCCGGTTGGCCGCTCTCAGGGGGGAAGAGGGGGAGTTGCCGGAATAAATAATTCCAGAATTTATTTCAACCTCGAAACCGTTTGGGTCTTAAGGGGATTTGGAACGGTTGGGTGGAAGTTGTCTTTTCCGATGTGAATTCAATGCACAATCCCAATGTCTTCTTAGTGTAGTGTTGACGTATATTTAAAAGCATCTTTAATTCCTTTCCATTATTATGTTTTATTATGCAATTATTATTAATTTTTTTTCAATTCCTTCTATTAATTCACACCCTCCCTATATATATCTTGTCCAAATTTTCAATCGTTCATGAAGCACTTTTTATTCATCCACTCAAGTTCAAATGCATTTTTTTTAACTTGTAGTGCAGGACACTAGATGTGAATACAGTCTTTTCAAATATTAATTCATTCATTCAATTTAATTAATTCATTTTATTTTTTTTTTTTTTTAGATTTAAGTTGCACATATCTACCAATAGAGGGCACCAGATGAACTTAAAAAAAAAATGAATGAATGTTATTTTATAAAGGACTTTCTGCAATAGAGAAAAAAAGTAGGAATTGACTTTAAATTTTTTTTTTTTTATATTACTTGTTTATATATCTGTAAAGTGCATGTGTTTAAAAACTCCACCCCATAGAATGGTAGATAGTTAACTAAAAATCAAATAAAGGCCACTTTCTGTAGAAGTTTCACCATGGGCACAGTTGCCACGGTTTGTTTTTTACAAATAAAGGTTTGGTTTGTCGCTCTACAGTCAGTTTGTGCACACTTTAGGCTAAACATACTGGGACATACAGTTTGAAGTGGATTTCGAACCACTCCCAAACATCCATGCCACTGCCAGGATTCGAAGCAGAAGCCTGGGATACCAAAAGCCAGAGCGCTAGCTCAGCCAATTAGCCACCAGGCCGCTGATAATAATTGATTAATAATCTTATAATTCCTTTCCATTATTATGTTTTATTAGGCAATTATTATTAATTTTTTTATATATCTGGAGTAAAGTGTGTTTTAAAAACTCCAATCCGGTTAAAAAAATCAAATAAAGACCACTTCCAGTAGAAGCTGCACCATGACCACAGTTATCACGGTTTACTTTTTACAAATAAAGGTTTGTCGCTCTACGGTCATCTCGTGCACACTTTAGTCTAAACAGACCGGGACCTACAGTTTGAAGTGGATTCCGAACCACTACAAACATCCATAGCACCTCCAGGACTCGGACCCGAAACCTATGGGACCGAACGCCAGAGCGCTATCCTCTCGACCATTCAGGCTCCCAAATAAAGGAGGAGTTGGTATTATTCCCTTTGAAGAAACGATTCTTAATTGGCTTCGTCTAGATATACAAGCGTAATGCAAGTGGACAGGGATTTTTTTACAGCATTCATCTGTCTTTCATTTCTTAAGAGATGTAGTCGAAAAAATATCTTAAAAAATTAAATTTTGTAATAGTAAAACTAATTTGGCTGATATATTCACCAAACTTTTAACTAAAGATTTACACAAGAAATTTTGCAGTGAAATGTATTTATAAATGTGTAAACATGTAGAAATTTTGGAGTAAATGTATTTATGTATGTTGTACTTGCATTTTTTTGTTTTTTGTTTTTGTAAAGAAATAATTTTCATAAGGGGGCCGATTGTTGCCAAGTGAAATTAAATCATTCAAATATTTCACTTTCGTTTTAAATCCAAGTCCGACGTCTTATGCTGAAGGCATCTAATGGGTCGTGTCGTCGGGCACAGACATATACATCGATTTGTAAATCAAGTATTGTTAGCTTGAAAATTATTTACTGACATCGAAATTCTTCCAAATATAATTAATCAAATAAATTCCACTAAGAACAAAGCCGACAAACTGCAAATACTCGCAAATTGTATGTGCTCTAATACTTCTATTAATGTCCCCTTATGACTCGGTTGGTTACAGGTCTTTATACGAAGAATTGCTATTAGAACGCTATTACTAACAATTTTTTAAATAACTCAATAATATTTCTATCTTACTCCTTTTCTATCTAATCTTAAGAAACTTCTCTCATTGACAAAGCAGGTTTGATTTGGAGCTCTACTGTCATCTTGTGCAAACTTTAGGCTAAACAGACCGGGAAATACAGTTTAACGTGAATTCCGAACCACTACAAACATCCATGGCACCTCTGGGACTCGAACCCGAAACCTGCGGTACCGAGCGCCAGAGCATTAGCCACTCGGCCAATCAGGCCCTCACAAAGCAGGAAATAGAAGTTTCTATCCAACCAAGGCTCTCCATCAATCTGGCAAATCGTCGTAAGCTTGATATTTATGACTGGCTTGCTGATATTTATTTTAAAACCCAATATGTGATTTGTAAAAGTTTTTTTTATATACATTATGTTAAATACAATAAACTTCACTTGCTTAAACTGAACTGCAGGGATTCTTACGACACTCTACACCACTACTCTACTACATAAATTTTCCATCAAAGGCGATGTTTGTGCGAAAAGGGATCCAGTGATATAACATGTTGATCATTATGAGAAGAACAATTGAGCAATTTGCGGTCGGAGTTACTTGTCGTAAAAGAATTAAGACTGAGGAGCAAAATGCTTGTGTGACAGGAAGTGCTATCCTGAGTTTTTCCACATGTCCTTTGTGCGAGAAAAATCGACTCTTGACATCCGAAAAGCTACGTCGCCTTGCCTATTCTGTATTAAGTCTCCAAAACTCTTTCAGCCAAACGCGTGAGCCTGTAGTCCTTTGGGCAGATTTTAGAGTCTGAATCCAACTGATAATCAGAAAAATGCGAGAGATCTTCAGGAGTGTGAAAAGTGAGGGAAATCTATCAAATGGAGTCAGAGAGGCAGCTTTACCATTTTCGATAAGAAGACAAAGTAGTTGGGAAGCCATGGGCAGGAGAATCAAAGACATGGGAGTGGGGGTTTGGTTCGTCACTCTAGGATCATCTTGCGCACACGAGGGCTAAACAGACAGGGACCTACAGTTTAAAGGGGATTCCGTACCACTCACAAACATCTATGCCGCCACCACCACCAGGATTCGAACCTGAAGCCTGAGGTACAGAGCGCTACCCAATTGGTCATCAAGCCGCTTTAGATTCTCCCAAATGAGCGTCCCAGGAACATTCTGTATCGTTCTTTGAACGTAAGTCAAGAACAGAAAGAACACCTCGAGATCAACGTAACTTTTAAATTTTTAGTTGCATGTATCTGCCAACAGATGGCGCCAGATGCAAGAGGAAAATTTAACTTTATTTCTAAAGGACTTTTCTGCAATAGAGAGAAAAAAAAAAAGTAGAAATTGACTTGGAATTTTTTTTTATATTACTTGTTTTTTAAATCGTATTGCATACAATACCCTTTTTTTTATATGCAGTCATTTTGATAGCTTGTTAATAAAGATATTTTCATGCCTTATGCTATTTTAAGTATCTTGAAGTAGTATGTTTATTTTTATTGCCGGTTGATACAATAACTGTATGTATAAATAAATATATTTTGATTGTGATTAGTACAAATTAACTTATATATTAATAAAGCATCATGTTATTTAAATATATATTGATTATTTACTTCGTTTGTATATGCTTTCTGTCCAAATTTATGGAGCTTCTGCAGCCCTTCAAAGCTGCCTTGGGCAATTACGGTAAAGTGGATTAAATTAGGATATTGCAGATTATAATGCAGGTTTCATTTGGTTTGTTGCTCTACGGTCATCTTGTGCACACTTTAGGCTAAACAGAACGGGATCTACAGTTTAACATGGAACCACCCACAAACATCCATGCCACCAACCGGGACTCAAACTTTAAGGTTAACGCTGGCCAATTGGCCACTGGCTGGAATGGGAGCGAGACCGAGGCACTGACACCGGCTGACTTAAAATATTTAAATCCAATTCAAGGCAATTATGCATCAATTCAAAATGCTTTTAGTACAAAGTTATAATTTGTAAGTATGTTTACCGAAGAGTAGTTAAAAAGGTACTTTTTAAAAGTGTTATTTTTATAAATGATAATAAACCTTTATGGTTATTGATAAGAACTAACAATTTAAATGGATGTTTTTAAATACAGCATTGTACTTGTGGATTGAAAGAAAAAAAAATTATTTTACAAACAGTGAATAAAAGATTTTTTTATTTTATGATAAAGAAACTAAAAATAAAAAATAGTTAATCAAACAATAAAATTACTTTCTAGACAGTTAGTGCAATCTTAATAACTTATCAGTATCATTTTGCCTCCACAATACTTATCTACGTTTAAATAAGAAAGAGTGCAATAGATGGCGCCCCCTTATCGTAAAAGTTTTCTTTTTTTTTCATTTCTGGATTTCGTGCCTTTTTCTGAAAGTAACGTCTCTTTACTTAATGTTAAACAAAACCAGGATAACAGAAATGAGTACGCCAAGAAATTTCGAGAATTTGAAATAGTAGTTTTGAATTTTTAGTATTATTATATTTTACGCAAACAATATATTTAACTAATATAACTATTGCAACGTATGTAACTATTACATAGAACAACAAACGACAGCATATATATATATATATATATATATATATTTTAATTTTATAAATATTTTAATACTAGTTTACGTTTTATATTTGTAATGTCTAATCTGAAATGTTTTAAAATCGATTTTATAACTCGTATTTAATTTTAACTTAAAATGTTGTAAACTCAATGAAATTTTGAATAATTTATCTGTAATTTAGCCCAAAATCTACTATGAAAAATTCCAAAGTGCTTTAAAAGAAATAATAAATTTGACAAAAATTTAAATAAATGGAACCTAATAGTCGCAGTTCATAAGCAGAATAAAATGAATTAAATTTTTGGCACGGTTACAGCAAATGCGGCAAAATCACTGTATTGCGGCGATTTGTTGCTAAAAATATATCACTGAACCTCCATTTAGTTAAACAATAATTTTCAATTGAAAAAATTATTTTAATTTACACATCCGAGTTAAAAATAATTTAAGTCAACAAGTTACATAGTTAAAAAACACAGCTTTAAAGATTCTGATACTTGATGCCTTATCAATGTTATATTTATTTGTTATGATGCTGAAAATATGGCAGAGGAAAGAGCAAGAGAAGATCGAATTAAGATCGAAAAATCTTAAATTATGCAGCATCTTATTGTAATACAATTGTATGACAAAATAATCAATAGATGGCAGCACCATATTAATCTTATTGCATCCTACTTCAAGTTTATGAGGAATTATTACAAGACTACGGAACTGTGTGATGCATCTAAAATAAATAAAACGGAAAGAATTGACTTTCATTTATCTTACTTAGAAAAAAAAAACTAGAAAAATGCCTATACAGCTCGCACGATACAGACTATGAAAAGAGCCATTTTTCAGTTCAAACAAAAACTGTAATACGGAAATAAGATACACAAGGCCAAAGGCAGCCCCCGAGTTTTTAATTGAGATCATGATATTAAAAAATATCTCGAATTTCGTAATATATTTTTAGTGCATTTTACATTTTTACACATAATAAATTTTTAGTATATTTTACATTTTTACACATAATAAATTTTTAGTACATACATTAGTACATTTAACATATAGGATTGTAATTAATCAGGCAAATTCAACCTTGGTTGAACAACCTTGAACTATTGGGATTTATTAAAAATGTTCCTACATCGGTGATCGGTATGGAATTTGTAAACTAAAAATGTACTAAAAATATATTATGAAATTCGAGTGTTTTTTTTAATATCTTGATCTCAATTAAAAACTCGGGGGCTGCCTTTGTCCCGGGGGTCTTATTTCCGTATTAGTGTGAACTGAAAAATGGCTCTTTTCATAGTATCGTGCGAGCTGCATAGGCATTTTCCCAGTTTTTATTCCAAGTAAGACAAATGAATGTTAATTCTTTCTGTTTTATTTATAATGTTAGATATTTTGCATTGTTTCGCGTTTTTATAATAGCTCTGTTCTTAATTTTAATTACTGTAATTCTTAATTTTTATTATTTTATATGAAAAAAAAAAAAAAAACTGTTAATCAAACGTTATGTTTGGTTATTGATATGCAGCCACAGTCGTGGCACCATCTATTGGGAAAATAAAAAATTATCCGCATCACTTGTAATTGTAATAAGAGAGCTCTACAAACTTTTGCAAATGTCATGTTTATGTATTTTATTTTATTTTTCATTTTTTTAGGGCATCATGGAACACCTAATCGTACCGATAGCTTTTTTGCTCTCTCGATCTCCCTGTTTTTTTTTTAATTCTTTTATTTTCTTTAATATTCTTATTCATTAATTGAAGCAAACTCATTTGAGCAATTTTTACAAATTAACATTGATACGTGGAAGTTTTCGTGGTTCTTAAAGCCCCATTGGAACTCCGTAACCGGTAAGCCCGTTGGCCAAGATTAATATCGTGCTGCCATCTATTGGTTATTTTGTCATGCAATTTTATTACATGCCAGTGGTAGTATAATTTAAAAATTTTCACTCAATCTCCGCGCTTTCCCCTGCCATATGTTCAGCATCAACCCAAGTATTTAGATTGAGGAGTTGCTAACACATATACACCTTTCACAGCACGGGTTTTAAAGTCTACGTCAGTGCTACTCTGACTTTTTTATGTCAGGGCACATTTAAAATCCTACAATAATAGTGGACTAGAAATTATATAAAGGGACTAGAATAGTAGACTAGACACAGAGAAATGTTGTAATAATGAAGTCAAATATTACAGAAAAAAGGAGATAAGAAATGAAACATACCTTAAATTATTCTTATGGTTATGAGAAATATAAATCTAAATTAAAATTAGATATTATTAATAATTAAAATAAGATATTTTATAAATATAATTCTATAATTTTCTGCTGTTCAATCAGGAATTATACGCATTTAACACAGATAGTTAAAAGGGCAGCTTTCATTTCTTAGGAAGAAAGTTTTATAACAAAAACTGTTTTAAAAGTAACAGAATCCTAAAACTCAAGAAACTCCTTTATTTAAAATATTTTTTTTACTCTAGTACAAAATTAAATTAAATAATTTCAAATAAGGGAAAACGACACTTTTTTTTTGCTGAAAATTATAAAATATTCTCATTTTTACGCAAAATTCCCAATTTAATTGTTACATCTTAACAAGCATATTATAGTGATACATAAGACAATAAAGTCAATAAGTTATAATTGAAAAAATTGTAAAAAATAAATTTTAAAATATTTTATTTTTAAAAGTAAGGCGTAAGTTTTAAAAATAACTTATATGCATACCAAGAAACAACTGCAAATTAAATTTTATTTATGTATTTGAAATTATATATGCTAACAAAAACTCCTAAAACGAGATGAATTGACTCACATTTTATCCTCAAATGTCGCTTAAAAACCTTTCTTATTTATGCAGAAGAGGATGCACGCCGTTTATTTTTTCACCAAACGCCTAAGAAATTCGAAAGTATTTTCTCCACTACCTATTCAGTTGTCTAAGTGAAAACATTGATACTTAAAAGGCGGTACGTAAAGCTAAAATGCAAAAGCAACACTTACGTTAAAATGGGTGGATATTTATTTTTTTATTTCCAATGGCAGGCTACAAAAAGCAATAAAATAAAAAAAGAAAGGAACATTAAAACAACAACGAGAAACGAAGGAAATCACATAGTGACATGTTCAGCCAATAAGGGCCCTACCCTCCCAGTAACGACTCTACACAGTAGGGGAAACAAGTGCAGGGCAGACAGGAAGGTGACATGAATCCGTGTCCTCTCCAAGACTGCATTTTGGGCTTTCAAATATTTTCATTCGAAAAGATGATTGGCCAAACAATCATGGCCCGTCAGGAGTCTGAAAAGGGCAATAGCTTTAAACCTGGGCTGATCAGGGATGTTAAACCAGAATAAAGTTAAACCAAGTTTTAGATGAGTTGCCTTCAAGGAAATTATCAGATAGTGTTCGAAAAAGTCTCGGATCATCATCAGTTTCGTCGAGTGAAAAGAGATGTCTTTACAAAAAGTTTGGGTGATGGTTGTTCTCATTACCCAGGATCCCATAATGGCTTGGGCTACACTTCAAACGATATCCTTGCCCATTGAATCAAGGTCTTCAAGACAAGAGATGCACTTTTCGATGGATAGTAGGGATACTACTTGGATATCTAACCGATTTATTTTATTCCGGCTTAAATACGGGGTTTGAACGTAAGTGAATTTTTGGAAGAAAAAAAAAAAGATCGACTTATACAAAATCGGCTTGTATTCGAAAATATATATTAATTTAGATTTCGTATTGAAATTTCTACAGCCTATCCAGTTTTACTTAACATTTTGGTGAATTTTTAAGACATATTTAGTCTATATTATGAAACTAGCACAAAGGCTTCATTTTAAAATAATTTAAACAAAATTCATAAAGTAATCTTAGTTTTAAGAAAAATAATTTAATAAAAAGGTATGTTATCTAATTTTTGGTATTCATTTTATAATAATTTTCTGCAATAATATTTATAATATTTTATGGCTGTCTAATCAATACACTGGCCATGCAAACGAAATAAAATAATCTTCAACATATTTAGAATATGCATTTATGCCGAAACAATATATAACAAATTCCTTTCTATTACAAACGAATGTGTATTGAATGGACAGACCAGTAAAAGATAAATAGGCTCCCTAAGACTGCCAATTAGAAGAAACGAGGTCCCGGCATTCAAAGTGCAGGAAGTAATAATGATCTCCGTGATTGTATTCTTGAATCTAATCCATTTCTATAAATCATGTTTAAAATTTATAAAATTTTATAAGCCAATATAAATCAAGTAATACACATAAAATTATCAGGGCTAAACTAACTATCAGGCTGGAACTAAACATTTTTTTGTGGAACGGGACAAGTTGCAAAAACTTATTCAATAATTTTATTGCTTTTTATTCCATTTTATTCTACGACATGCGATCAGGTTATCAGTGCAGAAGATAAGCTGATCGCAGCTTATCTTAGTGCAGAATTTTATCGTGGTAGACCAGGGAGGGGGGGGCAATCCGCTGCCCGTGAGATGTATCACACTTTTACAAAATGTATTAAAAAAAAAAACACTATGTGTGCATCCATCTATTCAAAAATGAACTGCCGAAATGAGGAGAAAAAATTAACTTTGCTTTTTTTTAAAACAATATTCTTGCGAATATAGGACAGATAGTGCCTACTTTATTGATGAGTTTACACTTATGAGTTTGCAGAATAGTTAAATTATAGTCTGCGAACTCATGATGTGCGCGCATCTTGGAATATCTAATAACAGGTTCTATGTATCACTTTAAGTGACCATCCCTAGATACGCATAGTTGATTGTTGATAGCAGAGCAAACCAGACTCTTAGTTGAAGTTGTTAGCGCTTTTGGTTCAAATTACACTTGCGAATCGTTTTTTTTTTTTTTCGAAAATGAAATGGACCCAACCCAAACCACGCTCAAACATAACGGACACAACACCCATTACGATGTGCAAATAACCAAATGGAGATCGATTTGCAAAAGCTAAGTGAAAGAGTGAAGAAACACATATCGCACTAGTAAAATAAATATTTTTGAATGATTTCATGTTTTTTATTTCGTTCATATTTATATATTCTCTATATTTCATTTTTAGTGTTCTATATTTCTTTACAATGAGCGTTTAGTATCATCATTATTATATTATCACTATGGTTACATGTAAGAATAATAGTAAACAATAATAATAACTCATTCTGTTTCACCCCAAAAATGTCTCTAGTGGGTCTAAATTTAAAATGGGGATCTATAATTGCATTTAGGACCTGCGGTGTCAGGATGCATTTCCAAAGTGGCTCTAAAGATCATTTTGGTTGGCCATGCCTGTTCTAGAGAAGGGTTTCAGTATATTCCTTACACGATGGATTTGACCCATGAGATAACCGACTATACTGGATGTGAATAACAAGAGTACAGTACAGACATCGACAACGAATAAATGGCATTCATAAAAGAAAAGACAAATTGCAACCGCGTATTTTATACTATCCTGCAGTTTTAAGAAGAAATCGTAAGCATTTAAAGCACACACACAAAAAAAAAAAAATGGTGAAATCGCTGAAATCTAGAATTAATAAAATTTTACAAAATTTACAATATAATTTAAAACGAAAGCTAAAATCCTCTTTATATAAATTTAATTTTTGCTACTTAAGTAAAATAAACAATGAGTTTTTCAGGTCTACAGAATACGTGAAAATACCGAAATACAACGGTTTAAGCTGTGATTAAGGCAATATCCTCTGAAAAGATTCCTACGACATATAATAAGAAGCTGTCATTGTAGAATTGAACAAAAAACCAATTAATGATGTTCTGTTATATTTATAAAATACTGTCGATTCAAATCTTACAAATGAATAAACAAATAATAACTGCACATTAGACCATTAAATTGCATATAATTGTATATACTCTATTTTTAAAAACAGCGACAATAAACTTAAATATTATGTATATTAAAGTGAACCTCAAGTTAAAAATGTACCTTCGCAAACATCACATTCTTTGAAAGAACATACATAAATTAAAAAAATAACTTTGAAATAAACCTGTATTCTTAAAATTTATAGTAGTTAAATAAAGCCATTGCATAATTTGAAAAAATAATGCTTTCAAAATTAACTTTTTCCTTACAAATCTCGTTTGCTGTTATTCCGAATTGAGCCACTGTAAAAAGCACACAGATTTAAAAACCTAAAGTGTTATTCAGTCTAATCTATACTGAATTATCTAAAGCAAAAATGTTTTTAAAACTCTAAATGAAACACGTCAACCTAAACAAAAGTAACATTTCCGTTTCATCAGCAGGATTATTTAGAATAAATTTTTTTAAAAAGTAAGATCAAATGAAATAGCTAAATACCTTATTTTCCATATGTGTCGTCAACATACGATGAGGGCCTGAATGGTCGAGTGGCTATGGTCGGTACCACAGGTTTTGGGTTCCGGCGGTGCCATGGATGTTTGTAGTGGTTCGGAATCCACTTTAAGCCATAGGTCCCGGTCTCCTATGACTGTAAGAGCATCACGGAGCCAAAGTCAGTTTTCTACCTACGGGTGCTCCATCAGAACAGAAGCTGCTTCCTTCCCCTTCAACCCTGAGTCAGTACGGGTTCGTGGGCTTGGTCTAGATTAGATATCTACCAAGTGGGATAAGTAACAACAACAACGCATGCGATGATCCTGTTTCTCATGTAACAGCAAGACATTTCCAAAACACTGGCAGGCACGAGGAATTTGACATTTCGGTTATTTTTAATGACTTTTCATGTGACGTGCGAAATTTCCTTTCTGTGAAAATCCTGTCTAGCATACATCACACACTGGTAGATTCTCACGAGTCAGCAAATGCAGTTTTAAAGTACCTATTTTCTGAAAAGTCTTTTCTGGCACACACCACACACTCGAGGTTTCTCATGGGCCAGCAAATGCCGTTTTAAAGTACCTATTTTCTGAAAAGCCATTCTTACAAATTTCACATTTAAAGGGTTTCCTTCTGTGTGGAGGCGATAATGATTTTGCAAAGGATGGTTGTAAAAAAATGCCTTGTTGCACAACTCACACGAATGAGGCTTTTCCTTTGTGTGATTCCTCAGATGTTGCCTCAAATTAGATTAATGTGTAAAGGCTCTACCACACATACTGCACTATGCCCTGAATGGCCGTGTGGCTAGCGCTCTGGCGCTCGGTACCCCAGGTTTTGGGTTGGAGTCCCGGTGGTACCATGGATGTTTGTAGTGGTTCGGAATCCACTTTAAACTGTTGGTCCCGGTCCGTTTAGCCTAAAGATGACCGTAGAGCGACAAACCAAACCCAAATTTCAGAGAGAATGCCTTTTTTGCACAACTCCCACAAATGAGGCATTTTCTTTGTGTGATTCCTCAGATGTTGCCTCAAATTAGATTAATGTGTAAAGGCTCTACCACACATACTGCACTATGCCCTGAATGGCCGTGTGGCTAGCGCTCTGGTGCTCGGTACCCCAGGTTTTGGGTTGGAGTCCCGGTGGTACCATGGATGTTTGTAGGGGTTCGGAATCCCCTTTAAACGGTAGGTCCCGGTCTAACAGGATCGTAGAGCGTTCCGGAGGTATTTTTACTCCGCGTCCGTAGCAGGGGCTTGATGGCCGAATGGTAAGTGCTCTGTCCTTTGGTACCACAGGTTTCCGGTTCAATTACCGGCGATGCCATGGGTGTTTATAGTGGTTCGGAATCTACTTTAAGCCGTAGGTCCCGGTCTGTTTTGCCTAAAGTGTGCACAAGATGACCGTAGAGCGACAAACCAAACCAAACCACGTCAGTAACATATTTTCAAGCTACATGCACCTCCTGAGTCGTGCTAAGTGAGTAACGTCGGTGTAGCGCTTGTCTTTAGGTATCGAAGACAATTGTCTAAGTGTTTGTCAGCTGTATTAGAACAAAAAGAAATGCAACATACTGCACTCGTGGGGTTTCTCTTGGGTGTGAGTGAGCATGTGGATTTGAAGGTCCTGCTTCTGAACGAAGCTTTCGTTTGAAAAACACATTTGTAAAATATGCAGCAAACTTGTAAAAAGGATTTTATATTTCTTGTAAAAAGGATATTTGAATTTCCAAAACTCTTTGCAAATTTTCCACTTTTATGGTTTGTCGCTTTATGGCCATTTTGTCATCCAATTGGACCGGGAGCTACAGTTTAAAGTTGATTCCAAAGCGCTCACATGCATCCGTACCACCGCCGGGATTCGAATTCGAAGCGGATGATATGAAAGTCCACAGCGCTAACCACTTGACCACCAGGCCGCTTCCACTTTTATGTCGAATGTTTATTTTGATAGTGAACAAAATATTATATTATTTTATAAATGGATCAAAGTGACATAAAAATTCATATGTGCGTTTAGAATCGTGAAACTGAAGCTTTCATTAAGGAATGAAACTCAAATATTAAAGCTAATGTGGAAAATGTAGTTTACCCAACAAGTCCCTTGTACGTCCCACAATGATTTCTGCTGTTATTTAACGCAGTGTTGCTTGTCTGTTAGAATTTACGACTCTTTGCAGACGTCGCCAGTCTCGGTCGTTAAGTGCAGGCGGTCGACCACTGCGCTGTCCATGGTGGGATGTTATGCCTGAAATTTCATACTCTCGGCACACTCTTGACACAGTGGATCTGGGAATGTTGAATTCCTAACGATTTCCGAAATGGCATGACCCATGCGTCTAGCTCGAACTAACATTCCGCGTTCAAAGTATGTTAATTCCCGTCGTGCGGTCATCATCACATCAAAACCTCTTCACATGAATAACTTGAACAGAAATGAAAGCTCTGCGCATTTATACCTGTTCTACGCGATGCTACTGCCATCTGAAAATTTGCATATTGCTATCCCATGACTTTTGTCACTTCAGTGTATATATATATATATATCCAGCAGCAGTCAAATACCATTTCCACCTGATCACGTGCCTTCCATGTCCTGCAGGCGAGTTCATTGCAAAATGTAGGGGTGGTCATAATGTTTTGGCTCTTGAGTGTATATTATAGTGCTTGTAAATAAAAATTAAAGCATTCCCATGAACCAGAAAGTGACCCTCTCCTTGAAGCCTTTATAGGTCTGATATAGACCGAGACATTACAATATGTAGTGTTGTTTTAATAACTCGTCAATCTCCTCTTCCATTTATGTCCCACTTCGACTGCTGCAGATTAGAGCAGCCACCTTTTCAAAGTTTAGTGAAAGTATTTTTATTAGATATAGAGAGTAATCAAAATTTGAATATTCATCTTCGTTGGCTTTTTTCTTTTAGATTTAACTCATTACTCAAACTAGTGTGAGACGAAATTTTGTATAATATTCCATGATAAAAACATTTTTTTTCTAAAGAGACAGATGGCAAAATATCTTTTTACATGCACACGTTAACAAAATTAAATTAAGATTTCGGGCTCGACACGTGGCACTATATGATTTCTTTTATAAAAAACGAGTAACAATATCTGAACAATTATCTATCCACTTATTAAAATCTAATTAGAAAGTTTTCCAAAATATTTGGTTTCTTGGCGTGAAAGACAAGTTGGCATAGCTTGGTTAAACTTGTCCCTTTGCGACTAACTTGTCAAATCTGGTTTAGCTGCAGCCAACTGTTCTCTTGTATCACAAAACAAATGTTTTGTGATACAAGAGAAAACTTTTATATTACGGCCAAAACGATTTTTGGTCAAATTCTCCCGTTATCCTGGACTTAACGGGACAAATTTAGGTCGCACTCAAAAATGCTGATAGCCGATCACAATGTCTGACTGGCTTCCATACCAAATTGCCGCCAAATCGGTAGCAAATTACTCTTAAAAACGCTAAACTCGCTTAAAACAGCTCGGAGAGACCCAGGAGCGTGGATTTGTGACTTAAACGCATACTTCTTGCACATATCGAACTAAATTTGATACGCCAATTCTTTTAAGGGGTTGAATTACGGGCGTGAAACGTTATTTAACGACATCCAC
>BPLR01010874.1:0-17653 GCA_021605095.1 Caerostris extrusa
TTTCACTACACAGAGGTTATTTTTAGTATCATGAAACCAAAATGGCTGAGAGTGTTGCCAGCTGTTCATTTAGTAATGTTATATAACGTTTGGCTCATGGAAATGATTTATGGTTGGATACTGCTTACAATGCTCTAAAAAAGACACATGAAACAAAAAAAAAATATCAATACCAAAATACTTAGCTTTTAATCAATCAATCAATAACTATTTTACACAATCTTTTTTCATTTAAATGGCAATCAACCAATATTTAGAGTAAAATTGGTTTGTCGCACTACGGCCATTTCGTGCATACTAAGATATAGACTATAAGATATTCCGGAATAATTTAGACTCATATAATTAGTCTAAATTAGACCGGAACCTACATTTTAACGTGGATTCCGAACCATTACAAACATCCCTCCCACCGCCAGGATTCAAACTTTTAGCCTGTGGTACCAAAGCCCGGAGTGCTAGCCAATTGGCAATCAGGCGGTTAGAGTGACATAGGGCTTGGGACATGACAATTAGGTGAGATTTCACTACAGTGACTGAGATGTAAGAAAATATAAAATAACTATACAACATGTATAGACACAGCTCATTAAGTCTTCCTTCATTAGCAGTAGAAAACTGAAGTTTGTTAAAAATATTCTTATTAATTATTGAAGAATATATTGGGACTTAAATTGTGCTCTTTCTGTAGAATGGCTCCCAAAATAAGTTTTGCTAAGTCTTGATTGCCAATGACTTGGCATGCTGCCAAAGCAATCACGGTCTCTGCTTACTGATAGTATTATTGAAGGATAAGATTGAATAGCCACTTTGACACTTCAATTTAGCATTCATTCCTGGAATCTTCAAAAAAAAAAAAAAAAGAAACTATTTTTATAACAGAGTCAGGAATCGGAATTTTATTCAGATTCCTGATTCCACCTCGCACTGTTCTAAATATTTTAAATTAATTCCTTACAGCCGCCTAGATGAAAAAAGTTCGCTTTTCTACTAAGCTATTTTTCTCCTAATTCGACCTTTGCTCATTTTGGGTTATTACATGCAACTGATTTCATCAACATCTACATTTTTGAAATTTTTGTTATTTTTCATTTTATAATTTTATTAAATAAATAATTCTCTTTTAAAAAAAAATTGCATTTAATTATCTATTTTGCGTATTAACTCAAAGGGCATGAGACCACCGCTATGTTTTAACATTTTACAGTGAAGGAGCTAGTGGCCGCTACGCGTCCAAGGATCTCCGTAATAATCTACAATAACAATTCCTGATTCCTTGCTCGTGACTTCCCAGATTATGAAAGATGTATTTCTTCATTGTATACCAACTTTAAACAAAACCATCTAGTGTGCTCAATCTTCCTTTCCACAAATCATCCAACTGAAAACGAAATCCTCTAGTGTGCTCAATCATCTTTTCCACAAATCATCCGACTTAAAAGAAAAGCCTTTAGTATTAGGTTGGTGCATAATTATCCGGCGTTTTTTGACATCCGCCACTAAGTTATCGAAATTGACACAAATTTTTGTGGGAGAATATGGCGGATATTGAAGCAGTTTTCCAAACCTAATTGCCGATTCATTCGGCAAAAAGATGCTCAACATGTGGACGCGCACTATCGTGGTGGAAGACGATACTGTTCTTTTGGTTGAATGGTCCACATTGAAGTTGTCGGCTAGCATTCGAGTTGTCAAACTTTCCGTCCCCTTCCACGACTGCCAAAAGTGCCTGGTCGTCGAAACCGAGGGTCGATCTCTTCCAGACTTATCTTCCAAGCAAGTGTCGCCAGATTTGTTACGGGCAAGCCATTCCCTGCATTGACTTTCGCTGATTGTGCCCTCACAAAAAGTTCGTTGAGTCGCGAAATGACTGCGCTGCTTTCCATCCTTTCTCAAAGTGGTACAGCATGATACGACGAATGCGAGTATGATTATCGACACGCATTTTTATAACCTAAAAGTAGAAGGATATTTTCATTCATAAATTTATAAAATATTGTAAGTTTTTAATGAAATATAGCACGTCAAAGAAACTCTTGATAATGATGCACCAACCTAATATTAGCTTCTTTAGATGAAGCACCCTACTTGACTTCAACGGGGATGAGTCTAATCTGTGAAGTAACCTTGTCCGATTTCACAACAACAGAATAAGGCACATAAGGATTTCTTTTTCAAACCCAAAGTGCATCCCTCAAAACTGCTCGTATTTAAATGCTCCTAAATAATATTTTAATATTTCATACATATCCAATCATTTTGTTTCATTTTAATATTTAACCTGCCAAATCGTTTTGGTTTTCCATTCCAGAATAATTTAGTTTCATGCATTCTATTTTTCAAATTTAAAGCAAATAATTAACTTTTTAAATCTAATGCGTAATAAATTCTTCATTTAATTTGGAGCTACACCATTGCATGCATCATTTATACCCTTTTATCTAACTGCCAAAATTATGTTAATTCTTCATTTAATGCCGCACAACGTTCAATTTTCATAGTTGAAACATTACGTTTATTACTAAATTCCTGCGAGGTTAGTCGCTCTACGGTAATCTTCTGCACACTTTAGGCTAGATAGATCGGAACCTACAGTTTAACGTGGATTCCGAACCCATCCATGCCACCGCCAGGATTCGAACCTGAAGCCTACTGTACCAACGGCCAAAGCGCTAACCAGTTGGCCATCACTTGAATAGGGGGAAGGAGGGAAGGATGGTACTTGCTTAACATATTTTTAGTACTTATTTGTGGAGTTCTCAAAATGTCTTTTTTTCTGTCTCTCTGTATGCAACCAAACCACCCACAAACATCCATGCCACCACCAGGATTAGAACCTGAAGCCTTCTGTCCAACGGCCAGAGCGCTAGCCAGTTGGCCATCACTTGAATGGGAAAGGGGCAGGATGGAGCTGGTTTAACATTATTTTAGTACTTATTTGTGGAGTGCTCAAATGTCTTTTTTCTGTTCTGTGTGGATGCAGGTGGTTTGCAGGCGATCGCCGAGCTGTTGCGCGTGGACCAGTGGGCCCACGGGGTGAACAACGACCCCCACTGCACCACCCTGCGCCGCTACCTGGGCATGTCGCTGACCAACCTGACGTTCGGCGACGGCGCCAACAAGGCCCTCCTCTGCTCCATGAGGCCCTTCATGGAGGCCCTGGTCGCACAGCTCTACTCGCCCTCAGAGGACCTGCGACAGGTGAGTTTCGCCCACCATCTGTCTCGTTACATGCTTGATTGTACTTATTTTTCTGCTTTATTTGGTCTGGTTTATCGCTCTACGGTCATTTTGTGCACATGAGGGCTAAATAGACCGGGACCTACATTTTAAACTCGATTCCGAACCACTGCAAACATCCGTGGCACCGCCGGACTCGAGCCCGAAACATATGGTGCCATAACGCCAGCCACTCGGCCATCAGACCCCGTCTTTTTTTGCTTGAAGAACCCCGGAACTTATAGTCCCATTCACGCGTCTATACTGTACTCCAGGACAACCTAAGTTAACTCTGTGTAATGTACTACATATGACTTTTATTACTACACCACACCACAGTGCCTATAGCTGAGTTACCCCTTTACAGTTTGGGAAGAATGTAGGTGAGAAGTCTGATTATGTACTGTGACGCTCCACGGTCATATGAGACCGGGACATACGGCTCGAGTTGCTAAAGTGGATTCCGAACCACTACAAATATTAATGGCACCTATACCTGTAACCAACAATTTCATTTAAAGTCTGGGGAGATGCAGTTTAGAAATCAATTCTGGGACCTGCGGGCTGCATGCGACCCGCCATGACTATTTTTCCGGCCCGTGAGATTGATCACACTTTTACAAAAAAATATATTTTTAATGGCGAAAGTAGTAAAGACCAATGTATTAAAAAAATACATGATGTGTGCATCCCTCTATTCAAAAATAAACTGCCGAAATTGTGAGAAAAATTAATTTTGATTTTAAAATAATATTCTTGCAAAATGCATGGCAGCGTCTGTTTTGTGGATGAGTTTGCAGTTATGAGTTCCATTGTTGTACAGTTTCATTGCTAAAAGAATTTAAGAAATCAAAATGTAACAATTACATGAAAAAAAAAAATAAGAAAACTTACAGCTGATTTTGAAAGCCGATTCCGTAATTTAGAATTAAACAATTACAGCAAAATTTTTGAAATATATTCATCTCCCTTTCATATTGAAATCGAGTCGGACCCAGAATAACACCAAATGGAACTGGTTCACTTACAATGGAATACTGAATTGAAACATAATTGTTGAAACATCAGAATGAAACATAGATTTCAAGATAGATATAAATGTAACATCTGTATGACGTTCTAGACCAGGGGTGGACAACCCAAATGATCTTGCGGGCCGCCCATAAAATCATATATCTCCATAATTAGATTCAGACCCACCATAGACATTTTTTGGAATGAAAAATTGAAACACGATGAGTTGTTATTAATGGGCTTACTTTTCTTCTTAGATGTAAACATAGATAATCATAGACTAATAATGATACTAAACGCTCATTTGAAAGAAATATAGGACACACAAAATGAAATATAAAAAATGTGTAAATATAAAAGAAATAAAAAATGAAATCAACAAAATGTATTTATTTTACTAGTGCAATATTTGTTCCTCTACTCATCATGAGTTCACAAACTATACTTGAATTATTCTGCGAACTCATAACTGTAAACTCACGAATAAAACATGTACCATCCGTCCTCTATTCGCAAGAATATTATTTTAAAGTCAAAGTGAATTTTTTTCTCACAATTTCGGCAGTTCGTTTTTGAATAGAGGGATGCACACATAATATATAATAATATTGTACTATTGTACAGATATACAATATGTAATATTGTAATATTCTACAGATTGTACATAATTTTAATACATAATGTATTTTTTAATTGATTTTTACTACTTTGTTCAAGGCAGAATAATTTGGAACATCTGTGTTTCACTTTAAGTGACCTCAGTGATCATCTTCTAGATACGCATAGTTGATGGTTGATAGCAGAGCAAACCAGGCTCTTAATTCAAGTTGTTATTGCGTTTTTGTTCAACTTAACCTACAATTTTTTTTTCTTCTAAAATAAAGTGGACCCAACACAATACACACTTAGACATAACGGACGCTAGCTTGCAACACCCATTACGATGTTCCAATACCCAAATGGACATCGATGTGCAAAAACTAAGTGAAAGAGTGGAGAAACACATATCGCACGAGTCAAATAAATATTTTTAACGATATTTCATTCATATTTATATGCTTTTATATTTAAATTTTAGTGTTGTATATTTCTTTACAATGTGCATTTATTATCATTATTATATTATCTATGTTCACATGTAAAAATAATAGTAAACACAATAATAATAACTCATTGAGTTTCAATTGTTCACTCCCAAAAATGTCTATAGTGGGTCTCAATCTAATAGGGGGAAATATAATTTTAGATGCGACCAGCGGTGTTAGGATGCATTTGACCAAATTAGTAAAAATCAATTACAAAAAAATACACTACGTATTAAAATTATGTACAATCTGTACAATATTACAATATTATATGTATAATATTATTATATACAATATATATTTAAAAATACATTAATTGCGCATCCCTATATTCATGAGTTTACGGTTATGAGTTCGAAAAATAATTAAATTATAGTCTGCGAACTCATGAAGAGTGCAGAAACACATATGGCACTCGTCAAATAAATATTTTTGAATGATTTCATTTTTATTTCTTTTATATTTACATATTTTTTATATTTCAATTTCAGTGTTATATATTTCTTTACAATGTACGTTGAGTATCATTCTTATTGTATTACAATGGATAAAAGTATTAGCAATTGCCTATAAATGATCATATTTGCTAACAAAGTATGTTTACAAATTTTATTTTAACATAGCGATTACAGAAGGAGAAAAGACAAACAAATATAACGAAATTTTCATTTAAATATTTTTTTAGTCAAAATCTACGAGAAAATCCAAAATTTCCATGATAAAAAAGTATTGGCAAAATTATGAAATTGACAAAATTATGAGCGAAAACAAAATCAGTATATGTATGCATACCTTCTGCATCTATATCAGCTTGCAATCTATTTCTCAGAGGAAACTAAGGTCTTTGTTGTACTGTTGGGAATTGTGTGCCACTCTTGCAAGAGTAAACGTTTGAGGTAGTCTTTACTTGAAATTTTATGTTTCTTGATTTCTAGATCCAGCAGGTGCCATAAATTTTCAATTGGATTTATGTCAGGTGACTGAGGTGGGGTTTTTAATTGGCGAGGAGCATTGTAGAGTAGCCATTCACGGGTGAGATTCACTGTATGCTTGGGGTCATTGTCTTGTTGAAAAACGAATGATGTTCCCAAGCCAAGATTTTGGACACTGAATTTTAAGTTATGGCGCAAAATGTCAATGTATGTACGTGCTGTCATAATACCATCAATAAAATGCAGGTTGCCAATTCCATTAGCTGCCATACAGCCCCAAACTAAGACGCTGCCTCCACCATGTTTTACAGTAGCAGTTAAATGTTGCTTTTCCAATTCAGTATCTGGCCTCCTCACACATATCGTCGTCCATCACTGCCGAAAATGTTAAACTTTGATTCGCCGGAAAAAATAACTGTGTTCCAAACCTCTTCAGATAAATCAACTTCAGATAATTTTGCGAAATCTAACCTCTTTCTCCTATTTATTTCCGAGATGAATGGTTTCTTTCTAGCTGCCCTTCCATAATAACTTCTCTCTTGTAAAACATTCCGTACAGTCTGTACGCTGAAAGTCTTTTGCGAAGTGAAAGCAACATCTCTAGCTATCTGGGATGCACTTATTTTAGGATTTTTCTTAACCTTGTTAATAATGATACGTTCTTCTCTTGTAGAAAATATTCGAGATCGTCCACTTTTAGTCTTATTTTCCGTTGATTCTGTTTCCTTGAACTTTTTACAACACTTCTGACAGTAAATAAACTTATATTGAACTGCACTCCTATAGCACGATAAGTTAAACCTTCATTTCTGAGCCTAATAATCGTGTTTTTAACACTAACGTCCAACTCCTTCGATTTCGAAGTCATTTTACTGCAGTAATCGCAAAATAATGCATAGACACTTTTGGAGTAATTTTGCAGACTTTATACCGGTAGAGTTTCTTCTTCACGTGACTTCAATGTAACAAAATTTGCATAGCAGTTAAAACTTTGCCAATACTTTTTTGACATGCAAATTTTCGTTTTTGAAAGATAAAATCGTAGAAAATGCAAATTAAAATAAAATTTTTACTATTTTTATATATCTAAGATGTCATGTATTTAATTACGACAGCTAAAATTGCATAACATTTTATTTATTTGTCAATATTAATAAATTAAGGCAATTGCCAATACTTTTTTACCCACTTTATCTATGTATTATTGTACGAAGAATAGTCAATGTTTCACTCCCAAAAAATGTCTATAGTGGGTCTAAATTTAAAATGGGGAAATATAATTTTGAAAATGGCTCGCAAGGTCATTTGGGTTGGCGACCCGTTCTAGGAAATCAATATCATTATTATTTTTGTGTTTTCTATTATTCTTACATGTAAACATTTTTTTTCCAATGGCAGATTATGAACAGTTACAGCAAAAAAGAACAACGAAAAAAAAAAAAAAAACATACAACAACAACAAAAGAATGCAACAAAACATGCTGAAACAGAGTTCATTAATCTAACAATAATGCCAAGTTGCAGATCTTTTAGCCACTCAAAAGTGTTAGGAGGTAGATCTTCTGCGCACCCTACATGTAAACATAGATATTATAATAATAATGAAACTAAACGCACACTGTAAAGAAATATATAACACTAAAATTGAAATATAAAAAATATATAACTATAAACGAAATAAAAAAGAAATTATTAAACAATATTTATTTGACTAGTGCGATCTCCACTCTTTCACTCAGCTCTTGCAAATCGATCTCCATTTGGGTATTTGCATATCGTTGATGGGTGTCGCAATCGTAATTGTAATTGGTGATTATCGTTATTAGTGTTGCATCGTAATTGGTGTTTATAATTTAATTATTCTGTGCTCATAATTATAAATTCATAAATGAACAATATCTCTCCTCTATTCCCAGGAATATTATTTTAAATCAAAGTTATCATCATCATTTCGACAGTTCATTTTTGAATAGATGGATGCACACATCATGTATTTTTAGTGCATTAGTTTTTATTACTTTGGCCCATTATGAAATAAATACATTTTGTAAAAGTGTGATACATCTCACGGGCCGGAAAAGTGTTCAAGGCAGGCCGCGGGTTGACCACCCCTGTTCAACATTTTGATGTTAATGTATTGATAAAATAATAAAAACTCCTGACTGAAAGAGTAAAAAGTAGGGCGGTGAATTTCTTCTGTTTGGAACATTTAGTATATATCCTTTTGAGGTCCTGTTTTTCATCCATGCGATGTTTCTTTATCCACTCATGATGAGTCAAATAAGTATTTTTGAATGATTTCATTTTTTTTATTTCATTTATATTTATATGTTTTTTATATTCCGTTTTTAGTGTTCTATATTTCTTTACAGTGTGCGTTTGGTATCCTTATTATTATATTATCTATGTTTACATGCAAGAATAATAGCAAACACAATAATAATAACTCATTCTGTTTCAATGTTTCACTCCCAAAAAATTGTCTGCAGTGGGTCTAAATCTAACAGGGGATCCATAATTTTATTAGTTAGGAGTTCATCATGAGTTCGCAGACTATAATTTAATTATTCTGCAAAGCTCATCCATAAAACAGGCACTATCTGTCCTATATTCGCAAGACTATTATTTCAAAATCAAAGTTCATTTTTCTCATCCTTTCGACAGTTCATTTTGACTCTGGGGATGCACACATTATGTATTTTTTAGTGCATTAGTTTTTATTACTTTGGCCATTCTAAAATAAATATATTTTGTAAAAGTATGACACATCTCACTGGCAAGAAATATGTCGAAGGTGGGTCGCCGGTTAGTCAACCCTGGTCTACAGCGTGACGCATTATTCGAATGCTTTCTCCAGAAATATGTTCACTTAAGCTATTCAGCAAAATCAAAACATTGTAGATAAAAAACACTAATAATGATGATTCGTTTATTTATACTTTTTTTTATCGAAAATCAAGTCTCGAGGCACTCCTTATGAAAGTTTTCATGTTCAAATAAGGTAGCAAAATATCTCCGCGTTTCAACCTGTTTCATAGTTCATTTTTCTCATCATTTCGATAATTCATTTTTGAATATAGGGATGTACACATAAAGTACTTTTTTAATACATTCATTTTCCACTGATACTTTGGCCATTATAATATAATCCATTGATACTTTGGCCAATGTGAAATAAATATATTTTTGAAAGTGTGATACATCTCACGGATCGGAAAAAGGTTCAAGGCGGGCTACGGGTTGACCAACCCTGGTTTAATTAGAATTTCTTCTTCCATTACTGACACGATGCGATTCGAGTTGAGTGAACAAACAGAAAAGGAAGTGCTTCTCGTGCGCTGACGTCACTTGTGCGGTGCCGAAGGGGTGAGTCATTTGCGAAATGAAGATCGTCTGGCCTTGGCCACTAATGAGCACCCCGGTGTCCTCTTCCTGTCAAAAAGAACAGAACGGCGCTCGACTCATTGACCCCGGTTGTACATGATGACTGTGTGCTGAAGTGGTTTCTATTCACAAAAATTCATTATGTATTTCGGTTTTACGTGTATCTTTACTTACACATTTTGCAGCAGATTTATTAATTACCTGATAAAATTAAATCTTCCAGTGTTTGGTTTTGCAACTTAAATTAAGTGGAAACAAGTAATATAAAAAAAAATTAAGTCAATTCCTACTTTTTTTTTTTTTCACTCTATTGCAGAAAGTCCTTTATAAATAATATTCATTCCTTTTTTATAAGCTTATCTGGCGCTATACTATTGTTATATACATGCAACTGAAATCTAAAAAATTAATTAATTTAATCTAATTAATGAATTAATTAATATTTGAAAAAATATATTAACATCCAGTTACACGACAAGTTAAAAAAATGTATTTGAACTTGAGTGGAGGAAAAAAAGCATTTTATGAACGATTGAAAATTTGAAAAGATATATACATATATAGGGAGAGTGTGAGTTAATAGAAGGAATTGAAAAAAAAAAAGTAGATTTCAGTTTCTAAAGCTTAGTTGATTTCCAATTGATAATTATACATATGCTACTGTGTCCAAAAAAGTAAGACCCATTTTCAATTTAAAATTCTCAGGGCTTATGGAATTTTAATTTTTTTCCCCTTTTTTTAGGTTGCTGGCACTGTCCTTGACATCTGTGTGAAATTTCACCTCAGAATAGTCATTAGTGTTTGCGTTACGCTGTAATTGCTATCGCTGTAATTGCGCTTAGTTGTGAGACGCTGAAATTCGCATTCGAGACGCGCATTTTGGTCCTCAAACACGTCTCGATTGATACCAAAAATACTGAATGCTCTAGCTCACACTGCACTGATTCTTCGTGACGTTTTCGCCAACAATGAAACACATACACCCAACACCATATTCACACCTACGACTTCTGGCTATTCCCCGATGATTTTTCAGCATGCATTGATTATTGGGAAAAAGTTGGCATAAGCGCATTGTGTCCGGTTGGGATGACTTTGAAGGCGATGAAATAAATTTGGAAGAATAAATAGAGAGTTTTTGAAAAAAAAAATTATTAGTCTTACTTTGGTCACAGTTGTACTAGCACAACCCGGCATACGTTGTCCTGCCAAAAAGATGCATTGTGGAAAATTATATATCACAACTATATTCTCCATGTTTCAATACTCATTTTCATGGATATCGTTTGAACGGTCTATAAGATGAAATGCTGCAGCACCCTCTGGCGGCAAGTAACAATAAAGTGGATAGTGCGAACCCATTTTCCATACTCGAATACATATTATTAAAAATTTTCATAACGATTGAAAATGAACGGTATAGAAGTGGATAGACTGCAGCACCCTCTGGTGGCGACTTACAACAATGGGGATGGCATGAAAGCATTCTACATGTTTTGTCAAATACACACGAAATATTTCATCAAAATCGGTCAAGTCATTTAGAAGGAGTTCAGTGACAAACATATGTACAGAAGAATTATATATATAAAGATATATAATGTAATAATATATTTTAGAATTAACATCTGTTTTTTTTAACAGTAAGAAAAAAAGGAATTCTTTCACATTCACCCATGATAAAGAATATTCGACAACTGTGATGACATTCAAAAGTGCATACAAAAAAAAAAAAAACTGAAATGAAAAATTAAAACTGAAATCACTTACGAGTTTCAATGTATCATGTGCTAATCTGTTCTTACACTTATTTCATAGAACGGAGCTTGAATATAGAATGTTGAGTGAAGATTCAATTGCATATTTTAACTGTCTGAAAGACATGCAATTTAAGATGAAATGCAGAGAGTGGATATTAACAGGTTTGGTTTGGCTTGTCACTCTACGATCACTTTTTACACAATTATACCGGGATAGTTTAACGTGGATTCCGAACCACCAACAGACATCCGTGACACCGCCAGGATTCAAACCTGAAACCTGTGATACCAAAGGTCGTGGATATTGACAGGAAACGGCGTTCGTCTAAGCAGCGCATATTTCATGTCATATTTAAAATGCAAGTCATTCAAATTGCATTGCAAGTGAGTTTTTTTAAAGGGGCCTGATGGCCGCGCAGTGTGCTACAGGTTTTAGGCTCGAATCCCAGCTATGCCATGGATGTTTGTAAATGGTTCGGAATCCACTTTAAACCGTAGGTTCCGTGTTGCCCAAAGTATTGGGAATCATGCAAATATTTCTCTTTCGTTTTGCATCCGGATCCGACGTCCTATGCTGAAAGCATGCGATGGGTCGTGACGTCGGGAACGGATGTATACATTGATATGCAAATCAAGTATTGTTAGCTTAGCTCGATGGTCGGCTGGCTGCAGATAACATGTTTTGATCATGATTAAGTTAAAACCAGAAGTATGATTTTTGTAAAGTTTTACTTTTTAACCTTTATGTATAATAAAATTTACTTTCTTAAATTTATTAAAGTGTAGTAATGTTTGCTTCTACTGTACTCTACACCGCGGCACTCGGCAAAATTTTCCGACATTCCGATGTGATGTAATAGTAGAAAGCTGTCCCCCATCGTGTGTTCATTCAATTTCACCCATATCATTCCCAAACAGTATAGGGGCAACTCAGCTCTAGCCACAGTGAGGGGGTATGGTGTAGTACTAGTAGTAGTGATCTAGATTCAATCTAGTCCAGGATAAATTATTAACGTAACAAATGCGTATGCGGTATTGGGAAAGGGGAAAATAGGGTTCATTACGATGGGCCTGGTATTTATTGCCAGATATTACAATAATCAATGCTGTCCAGCTAACGGTGGCCAGCTTAATTTTTCCTGCACATAATTACCATCTGGTTTGTTTCTCCACAGGTGACAGCAAGCGTGCTGCGCAACCTCTCGTGGCGAGCGGATCCTCCTAGCAAGCGTGCCCTGCGCGATGTGGGGGCGGTGCCTTCTCTGGTTCGCGCCGCCCTCTCTGCCCGCAAAGACTCCACCCTCAAGAGCGTGCTCTCCGCCCTCTGGAACCTGTCTGCCCACTGCTCCGCCAACAAGGCCGACATCTGCCGCGAGGAGGGGCGTTACCTTTTCTGGTCTCCGCCCTCACGCACAAAACGCTGGCCATCGTGGAGAACGGGGGCGGGATCCTGCGCAACGTCAGCAGCCACGTTGCCATCCAAAACGAGTACCGCGCTATCTTGCGGAAGCATAACTGCCTCCAGATCCTCCTGGTGCACCTGAAATCTCCCTCGCTCACGGTCGTGAGCAACGCTTGCGGCACCCTGTGGAACTTGAGTGCGCGCAACGCCACCGACCAGCGCGCTCTCTGGGAGATGGGCGCCGTGGCCATGCTCAGAAAGCTGGTCAACTCGCGCCACAAGATGATCTCGATGGGCAGTTCTGCTGCGCTCAAGAATCTGCTCTCGGCCCGCCCCCCGGGAGCAGGGCTCTGCCTCATGGCCGAGGAAGGGGGCGTGTTCAGGGACGAGAACGCCCCATCCCTCTCCGTGAGGAAGCAGAAGGCCCTGAGCACGGAAATAGACCAGAACTTGTCCGAGACGTACGACAACACGGACAGCCCCAAGACCAGCCCCGTAAAGCACGCTGAAAACACCCAGGGGCGTTCCCGTCGGCACATTTCTCCCTCCGCAGCTAGATACCTGGCGAATCAGAGGCTGAAGTCGGAGCTGACCCTGCCCTCGAAGGAGGAGCAGAGCATGACGGGTTCATTCGTGGTGGAGGAAAAGCACAACGGCGCCTTCCAAGTGACGAAGAACGCCAAGCAAGCACTCAATTATCGCCAAGGCCAGCAGGCTAAGCTTCAAGTGAATCCTGCTAAAATACCCGAACCGGATTCTGGCCCTAAACTTAGTTTCAAACCGATAAAGACTCAAGAGCCCAAGATTCCAGACGTTCCAACCACGTACGAATCCGGCAGCAAGTTGATGTTCAAACCTGCGAAACTGGAGGGGCCCAAACTCCAGAACCACATTCCCGAGCCTGGCTCCAAACTTAGCTTCAGACCGGCGCGGTACGACAGGGAAGTCCCCAAGCCATCAGACGACATGGCCAGGCAGGCCAGTCGGAGCATGTCGCCAATGACCGTCAGGAAGGGTCACTCGGCCCCGCCTTCCAGAGCGGTGGAACAGGCAAGGACAGCCCCCGAAGCAAACCAGAAGCCCATGCACGAGAGCCGAATACCCCTGCCAAAATCGTCTGCTTCTAGACTGGAATGTCAGAGGAGCCAGAGTGCCTCCCCTGTGGCGCCAAGGAAGAACCTGCGCCAAGAGAACACCTCCAAGGGCCCCTCCCAGAAACCGCAACAGGCTCCTCCTCCTCCTGTTGACATCACTGTGACGCACCCCAAGTGGGCGTGGTCGGCCAGCCCAGAAAAATCGGACAATGTCCCAGAGTGCCCAAGCAAGCGGTTGGACGAGGAGGAGTGGAGGGGAGGATGAAGTGCGGGTGTGGCGGACGGAAGACACGCCCCTCATGTCATCCACCAATAACCTAGACAGGGAGGAGCCAGGCGCTCGTTGCTCTCTCAACATCCGCACGAACACGGGTGTGAAGATGATCCGGCAACACCCCCTGCTGGTGAACGCCCACAGGAATGACGAGGAAGGACGACTGTTTGAACACCGCGGCAGGGAAGAGGACTATGAGTCAGGTGAGTCTCCAACAGAATTGTCACAAACATGCTATGCAAAAATTCAAACTACTATAACTAAAAATATAATATAACTAATAAAATGAACTACTATAACTTTAGTAGTTCATTTTGACCCATTTACATCCAAAGACGTCTAAAACAAAGTATGATATGCCGAAAGAAAACTAGAGAATAGAGCAATTTGAAATTTAGAGAATCGAAAAAGCAATTTGAAATCTAACATACAAAGTTCAAATAAAATCTCCGTGTACTAATAGTAGTACTAGTTGTAAATCCAGTAGTCTAGTACGTTTGCTATACGGACACTGTAAACACTTACGCCAAAAAGTCTTTCTGTTGGGTTAGAGAAGGAGGTTGCGAATCTTTCTGTTTGCTCGAACATGCTGATGCCAGTTGGCAAGCCTTTCGCGACCTATCCAAACACTGAATCTTCTATATATCTACTATTCCAGGATCCGTCAATGGTATATGAAACTAATAATTAAACATATAAAACCAGTAATTAATGGTTTCAAACAACTATAATAGATAAAGTTTATAAGTACTACGTTTAATATTATGGTCTCATTGAGATTTAAGTGCCTTCATTTTTACTATTTATACGGCAACAAAACTCTACTGAATATTGATCCTCTTGAAGTAAGTACTAGCAATTGTTACTGAAATATATATGCATATATATATATATCAATAGATGGCGTTGTTAGCGGCATAAAGAAAATGAAAGTCATATTTTGAATCCAAATGACAACATATTTAGCATGAGTTGCACATTCAACCCACTGTAGTGTTCAATGTGCTTGATTGTTTCGGTTTTTGGACGAAAAAAATGACTTCCAAGTCCTTGAACAGTTGTGACACTGTGAGTGGAAAGCCCATCCACCATGGCAAGGTCGTACCCAATTGGATGGAAAATTGGTGGAACTTTTTTGATGCCATATCATTTCCATCTTTAAGTATCTTCGTCACATCTTGTTCAAATGGTAACTCGTCACAATCAGTTCTTATTTGAACTCATTGTGACGAGTGGTTCTTTATTTACAGCATTTTGAAAGTGGACTTCAATTATTATCACTCTGTATATATATATATATATATATATATATATATATATATATATATATATATATATATATATATATATATATATATATATATATATATACTGTTCAGCTGCATTATCCAGTGAGTGGTCAGCTCTTTATTGCTTACGAAGAATGCACTTCTGCCCTCTAGATTCAACCTCTACCTCCTTCCTGCTTTTTTCTCTAAACAGCTAAAGGGCTAACAGGGTGCAGCTAAATAAATCTTCCGTGACTATCACTAAGTAACGCTGAATCTTCTGCACATCTGTTATTCCGATCACTCCGTCAATGGCAAATGAAACTTATACCATTAATTATTATTAATAATAAAACTTTTTCTTTTCTTTGTCCTACCAGTTAGAAAGGTGAAGTTGGGAACATGGGTGGGCCTCGGGTATACCACGAACAGCCCACCGACGGGTGAAGGGGAGGACAGTAACTTTCGGGAGGATTTTGGGAGTAATTGCCCCGCGTTTGTGTGTCGTATGGGAGATAACCCGCAGCCTGGCTATCAATGCGAAGCACGTTGTTACAATTGCTATAGAGTCTCCTCGTTTCTGAAAGCAGTGACGACAATCATTCTGCCACCGGATTCGTACCTCAGCCCTCTTGCACGCTAGTTTCCACTGGGCCACTGTTCGGGTCTAATAGTTAAACTAATAAAACTAATAATTAATTATTTAAAACTGCAATAGCAATGGGGATAACCCTAGCCCACTGAAAATGCATATTTCAACCATACCTTAGTTGCTCAAGGTATGGTTAAAATACACATAGTAAATAGGTTAATATAACAATAGGTAAGAACGTGCTGTGGAACCAAAGGGAATTCCCTTGCTGCACCCTGATTAAAATTGATTCTGCTGCATACTGCCGTGTCCTGAGTCGGGTCAAAGCATTCGAAACCCAAATCTATATACCTAACAAATAAATATTTGTCCATTGAAAAAGTTTCAACACTCGAAAAAAAGTATAAATTTTTAATAATTAATCTTATTGTTTTTAATTTTAAATGAGCATGTGAAGGATGCTTTTACAGGTCGGACCGTGGAGTTCTGCGTCCAAGGGGAGTACGACATCGACGACGCCCTCAGTCTGATGTCACGAAGCAGCTCCGTAGCATCCATCAGCAGTTTCGCCTCCGACCTCAAGGTACTCTTCACTTCACTTCCGCTCGCATCCCTAAGCACCCACCCCACGGTAGCTATAGGTGATATTGATGAATGGTGCACGTTTATGTGATATGAATTCTGTTTCTAAACTAAATAAAATAATCACTGAAAATAACTCACTGAAATAATCACTGATCATATATCATAATCACTGATCATATAATCACTGAAAGGACTCAGACCTTAGATAGGGGACCTGGGAACCTCCCAGGGTACAGTGTCGAATACTTAGTGATGTAAACAATAAAAAAAGCCATAAATCACGTATATATAACTTTTTGTAATACGAAAATGGCTCGCAAAATAACGTTTGTATTAACTTAAATATAAAGTTTGCATTAGACTAAGCAAAAAGTAACGTTTGCATACTTCCTTTCAGAAACTTGCACTATTACATTACTGTTAATTACATCATCATATCAGTGGCCTAACAGCTCCATGATGGGCCAAGGCCGTCTGACCGCTAGCAAATTCTAGACAGGAGATGTTTCTTTTACGGGGTAGGGTTTTCCAGCACTACGTTAACTCACCAACCATATTAGACAGGGACCTGCGGTTTAAAGTGGATTCCGAACCACTAAAACATCGAAGCCACCGTTGGGACGCGAATCCGAAACTTATGTCGAAAATACTCCCAATGAAAATATGTAAACTATATCACTTTGATTTATATACATATATCCATGGTTCTGTATCCAAGTATCTATGTAATCTAAAGTATAGCTGAATTATAGCAATTTTAAGAGCAAAACTACAATAAAAAAAAAGCAATGGGCTTTTTTAACAAAAGACAATAATTCATTGAATATATTTTAAATATTTTATTTCATTTCATGGAAAAATCATTCAAAGCATATGATTAAATTCCATTAAATTATGAATATTATTATAACAGTTATCGTATGGGCAATATAGAAAAAAATTACAGTTTTCCAGAAATATAACTGAAAGTGAAGAAACAGCTAATTATATATAAACAAAGTCAAGAAATGTTTTCCAACGCTACATATCTAGCAATACGTAATA
>BPLR01010875.1:0-42865 GCA_021605095.1 Caerostris extrusa
GAAAATGGAGTAAAAATTTAACAACTTCTATTTTCACTGTTAACAAGGAAATTTTCCCGCTAGAATGAAAACAGAACGTAGTTGGCGTTAGAAATGGAATAAAGATGTTGTACATGTGAAAATTGATTATCGTCTTTTGCAGTATGGATTTTTAATATCACTACGCAACCTTTACAAAGCCGCCACAAGTTCTTTCAACACTTCTATGTTATTTGATGATCGTGACACATCACAAATAAAACGTGTAAGAGCTCCTTTTCATTAAAATGGGATTATGTTATTAAATTAGCTTTTTACAAGGGCTGCAGAACACTAGCGCAGAGTGACTCACAGGCAGCACATCTTACGAAACCACTCACTTTGCCAAATGTTCTCACATAGCTTCTTACAAATCGTCAGAGATAGTGTAATAAGTACAGAGCGTATAAACGCTTCACCAAAGACTTAGTGCTCACTACACTACAATCACAATTTTTCTACCGAAATGGCGAACGAACATTCTCAAATGCATTATGTTGGAAATCACATTCATTTCTCCAAAAGAAGGAATTTCCAACCTACGAATTTATCATCTCTATCTTCAATATAGATATGAAAGTTTTTGATATTTGGCTTTCCTAATTCTATTATGAACAATATATCTGTGCTCAAAGATTTAGTGTGCTACCCACCCTGCCGTTTCAACTTTTGAGTGATAGTTAAGAAATCTATATATTGTACTTTAAATTTTATTTCGAACGATTCTTGAACGATAAATTGCTTGCGTGTTTCAGGGGTTAAATTTGACAGGAAGACATATTGAAGACAAATGCGCTTCAAATTCTTAAAAGCAAATAATTTTTTTTGGAATTAAGATATAATTGTTGGAAAATAACTGAAACTACTTTCCATTCTCATTCGAGAATACCGCTAAAAGCAACGACCAGGACTATTTATTTATTTAAAACATAAAATTCGTGTCTTCATTTATCTGTCTTAAATACTTATTTTAAAAAATAATGTTGTAAATTTAACAACTTCATAATAAGGATTCTGATACCCGAATACACATTTGTGGTGCATTATACTGAAAGACGTATGATTGCTAAAGTACTGTTTGTTCTAGCAAACATTAAATACATGTTTATACTTGAAGATTTAAATCAAACTAGCATGGTTTTAGAATCATCGATGAAATAATGTTAACTGCAATCTATCTTGTTATTTTCGAGAAATAGATAATTTTATCAGCAGCATTTCATATGACTAAAATTCGTCTTCTAATTGCGGTAAGCAATTAATCTAATCTATGATTAGCTTTGCATCTAGTTTGAAAGAATATTCTTCAAATTGTTAAACCGAGTGGAATTAAGGCCACTTAAAATTCCTTTTGAGTTTTCAACTATTGGGAATGCAATTCTGCAAGAATGGTGCTTTCTTTTAGATGATTTTGATATTTGGATCGAATAAAATGATATTTGTAAAAATTGATTTGGTAAAGTTTTGGAACATAGAAAAGCTAAAAATGATAATAGATAAACTTGAAATTGCTACAATTGATTTGAAATCTGAATGTTTTAGCCGTGGTCAGTTATATGTGATAATGCCTAGATTTTGGAATGGAAAAATTTATACGTATTTGCAAACGACGAAAAAGTAATGAATGCTATTTACTAACTCTTTTGATAATTGGACTTGTTCTTTGCTTATAGACATAACAAAATAGATTGGTTTGTCGCTCTACTGCCATCTTGTGCACACGAGGGCTAAACATACCTGGACCAACAGTTTAAAAGTGGATTCCGAACAATTCACAAACATCCATGCACAGCACCAGGATTCGAACCTGTGGTAAAAAACGCCAGAGCTCTAGCCAATTGGCCGTCAGGCTGCTAACAGAATCTGGAGCCTATTGTAAATTGTAGGCTTTTGAATTAGAATGGCTCCTCTGATGTTGTCAGCGCAACATGGCTTTTTTCTTCTCTTTAGCACATCTAGCTCTATTGTAATTGCTTCTACAATATTCCGTCTCAAGAACTTGATGCAAATTCTTGTCTCATTCGTAAATTAAAATTACTTTCTCCCATCTTAGTTTAATTTTCTCTACATGATTATTATACTGAGGATAAAATCCAGGCCGAAGTGTCTCTGCCCACTTTTCGCTGGACTTGACTTCAGCCAGTTTCTCCAAACCCCGAGCTGATAAAGCCTCCCCCTCTCACATACCACTCGTATGGCTATGGAATTTCGAACATTCAGTGTAGAATTTTTTAAATAGAACTAAAGGTACTGGCAGCGGCGTGATGGCCAATTGGCTAGTGCTCTAGCCTATGGTACCACAGGCTTCAGGTTCGAATCCTGGCGGTGGCATGGATGTTTGTTAGTGGTTCGAAATCCACGTTAAATTGGTATAATTAACCCAAAGTGCAATTAGACCGGGTTGCAACATTGGTAATTTTTTCGTAGGTTACAGGTATCTAGGATTAAACAAGACATTTTATTGGTAAAATATCAATGTAGTTTTTCTCTTATTTTTTAAAACATTTTAGAGGGTCGCAATTCAGCGGTTAATATGTTATATAAAGTTCATTTATTTTACGTCAGTCAGTCTGCGAGAAGAGCAACAACGTAAAAAAAATAACATCAACCATGAAAAATTCGGCAGCCACTAAAAGTCGCCAAATTGGCGTAAACCTTAATTGGGTAATTTCTTAATGAATACTGCTCTAATTTTTGTACCTTTTTTCAGTTGTTGTAGGCTTTGCATTAGAAATATCCCTGCCAATTTTGATGAAATTTGGATATAAATTGTGGCTGGATTTAAGCAGAAACACACCCAGAAGCTTTGCGAATTATATACATAGACTTGGGTTTGTATATGATTTTTGAAGAAATCCCTTCTTGGGATAAAAAAATATCATAACATTAACATATCGTAATTATTTATAAAAATTTCTATATTTACAAAACCTTAATATCCAATTTATGAAAATTTACATGAGAAAATGCCTTTTTTACGAGCCTGTATCAGGAAAAAATCTAGCAAACTAATTTAAAGGCGCACTTTTCATATTATTTTATTCTTTATATATTACTCAAAAGAATTTTCATATCACTTTATATCATGTTTCCTCAATCGTAAAAAAGAATATTATTTCAGTGTTGGTTATCAAAATGCATTTAAAAAATAGGTGTTTTTAAGTCAGATACAGAAACAATAACCACTTGATTATCATATTCTCATTAGATTTGAGATTATTACGTTATTATACAAAATTTTACAGAGGATGTTACACATTTATGGAGCATTTATAGTTTATTGTTTTTTTAAATTCGCCTCAAATAATTTATGAAATCGAGTGATCTTTGCTTTTGTTCTCATTCAATTCATTCCCTTAAATATTTAAATATATAATTACATTTCCAAATGCGGCAATAATTTTTAAGGCAAATAATAACATTAAGTTATCACGCAAATTCCCAATTTCTATTAAAATGAGTCATTTTATTTATCATATCTTAAAATTATAATAATAATCAAAATATATGTAAAAATTACATTTTTACATATATTTTGATTATTATCATAATTTTAAGATAAAATGTAATTTTTGTGTTTTATATGTAAATTTAATTATTGTGTTCTAGAGATGTTGTCATTGTTTTATGAATGAACCACTTTTTAAAACAGTCCAAAAACTCAAAAGTGAAATAATAAATTGAAAATATTTCCAACAAATCTTCAAAACTGTGTTATATATATATATAACAAATATATATATATATATATTTGTTATATATATATATATATATATATATATATATATATATAACATATATATATGTTATTTATAAAAGATATATTTGCATATATATATGTATATATATATGCATATTATATTGTTTTTGTCTTAATACAATTGGCAATACAGGGGCAGTTAATCTTTATGCCAAAAGTAAGGGCTGTACCGCTGTTACTGGGCTTGGCACTACCAGGAAGTACGTGTAGCTTGAAGATACACTACAGAGGCGAGTAATATTACCCTCACAACGTTTTACGATCAGATTAGACCGGGACCTATAGTTTAAAGTGGATTCCGAACAACTACAAACATCCCTGGCACCGCTAGGACTCGAACTCGAAACCTGTTGTACCAAGCGCCAGAGAGCTATATAAACTTATGTTTGTGAAAATTACCACACCATGAAGGAATCGTCATAATTGAATGAAATTTAATACACAGTTGAGTGGTAGTGGTACAAATAAATGATTAAATGTTCAAAGCAAACAAACAATAACAAGAGATCGGAATCAGTATTTTGTGTAGCCACCACGCGCCGCAATAAGTGCTGCTACACGACGTGGCATGGAGTCAAACAAATTTTGAATGTCTGCCTGAGGAAGAGCATTCCATATTGTTTATATGCGCACCCAAAGTTCGTCTGCAGAAGCAACAGGACGAGGATCACGAGCGAGACGCCGACCAACGAAATCCCACACATGTTGAATTTGCAACATATCCGGGGAATACGCAGGCCAAGGAAGAAGCTGTACCTGCCGCGTTGCAAAAAGAAGGATTGAACAGTCCTAGCGATATGAGGGCGGGCATTGTCCTGTTGAAATACCGCCCCTGGCAAGCTTCGAAGGAAGGGAACAGCTTGGGGCTGTAGAAGTTCACTGATGTACCAGTTGCTGTTCAGATTGCCCCCAATTCTTAGCAATTGAGATCATCCATGATATGCTATGGCACCCCAGACCATAACTCCGGGTGTTCGTCCACTGCAGCGTTTCATAATGCACTCCGGAAGGTGGCGTTCACCGGCAAGGCGTCTGTCACGAATGCGGCCATCATGGTACCACAAATTAAAGCGGGATTCGTCAGAAAACACGACATGCTGCCAATCAGCACGCCAGTCTCTATGCTGAGCGGCCCATTGTAGCCGCAGGCGGCGATGGTTTAGCGTGAGAGGGATCCTGTATAAAGGAGTCCTTGTGCGCAGTCCACGCTGCAGCAGACGTCTACGAATTGATGAAGCACACAATGAAACACCTGTAGCTATTGACCACTGTGCTGCCAATTGTCTAGAGGAAGCTGTACGGTCCGTCAGTGCCATGCGGACCAGGAGTCTATCATCGCGGGCTGACGTCACATTTCGGTGTCCACTCCCGGATTTCCGAGTTGTCCGGCACTCGTCCGTCCACTGCTTCCAAAGACGCATCACTGTGCTGCTGTTACGCTGCACACGAGCGGCTACTGCACGATAAGACAATCCAGCTTCACGAAGGCCGATGATTCTCCCCCGTTCAAACTTTGTAAGTTGTTCAAAATGTCGCTCTCTTTCGTCGAGGAGGCATAAGTAACGATTGAGCTAACGTTTACCACTAGCAGATAACCACCGATAACCATACACGCCTCGCTACAACCGTCTATTTATTCGGATCCATCCGCCGTTCAGAGGGCGCTGTTCAGCATACGCATGCGCTACGGATTTGAAATTCTAATCATTTGCGTATCATGCGCTAATTTGCATTTCCTGAAAATTTCAGCTCACTCGCGTAAGTCCTTTATGGTGTTGCAATTTTCACAAACATGAGTTTATATATGTATATATATATATATATATATATATTTACGTTAGAATTTGAAGGGAAAAAAAAATTGCATGACGGATTCTACATACATAAATTCTTATTGCTGGAAATAATGAGACTTCATGCCTACAATAGGCATCCGTAATTTTCGGTGACTAAAAATAGCCCTTGGGACCATGCTTCCTCCTATGCACTGGTCAAAGCGCCCCCTGTGGTGTTCAGAAGAAATGTCAGTTGGCCTACGTAGTCTCTCGGCGAGGAAGTATATTTCACGTACCCTGCGCAAGACCATGTATCAGGTTTCGACTTAGAAGTGGACTCTCAAATCATCGTTAGATGATTTGTTCCTAATCTCTTGTTTTCTTATAAACAGGGAGATTATAATTGAAATCTCACTTTTAAAATGCTGTAAAAAATGAACCACTCGTCACAATGAGTTCAAATTTGAACAAAAGATACTTGAAGAAGGGGAAAAGGTATGACATCAAAAGAAAAGTCCCAAAAAAGTTCCACCTATTTTTCCCATTCAATTTGGTATGGTCTTGGATGGCAACTCATGCCGAATACGTTGTAATTTAGATTCAAAATGTTACTGACAGCTGAATTCACTTTCTTTATGCCGATTACAACGCCATCTATTAAAATACTTTGGAACTTTTTTTGATGACGTACCGTTTCCTCCTTCTTCAAGTATCTTCAGTTAAAATTTGAACTCATTGTGATGAGTAGTTCTTTTTTTACAGCATTTTAAAAGTGAGACTTCAATTATAATCTCCCCTGTACATTATAAAGTGCATTATTATCGAAAATGTTGTAATAAAATCATCTAACAAGCAAATTTAAAGTGACAAGAAAGATTTAACATTATTATTATTTATTTTTATTTTTATTTATTTATTATTATTACTTTTTTGGTTAATTTTTTATAATTTGCCGAAAAACTTGCGATTTATTCCACTTTATATTTTTTTAAACTCAATCGTAAAAAGAGTTCAAATTAATCTATTTCAGGGTGTGCAATAAAGTAAATTTTAAAGACAAATTGTTTTGTCATTCGAAAAACAAAGACGTGTACTTCTCTGTTAGATTACAAAATTTACTACAAATTAGATTTTAAGTTTTAATACAAAATTAGGGATAAAAAAAAAGGATCTTGCATATTTATGGATTATTTCTAGATTATTACTTTTTAAATTGGTCTGAAATAATTCATCTTAATCTAAATTACATCGCTTTTATTTTTATTATTTCATCCCACTAAACCTTTTAATAATTGATTATGTTTCCAAATGATGCAATGACTTTTTAATGTAAAAACTAATTATGTTAAATTGCAATGCAAATTTACGGTTGTTTTAAAACATTTTGTATTAAAATTAGTTTTTTAGTCAGCATCCATTAGAAATGTGCTTATTATGAATATCTGTAAAAGAGTAATAATTCTGCTTTATTCTCAGGTCCTACTTTTTCATATGAAACGTATGTCTGAGATATCAAAAGTATTCATACAGTCTTTCAAAATGGAAGTGTACTTAAAAAAATCCCCAAAAGACAAAAAGGATAATATTAAATAGAAAATATTTCAAACAAACTTTCGAAATTGTATTTAACCTGTTTACCTTATGCGGCATTGCAATTCGAAGTAAAAAAGTGGATGCACGATGCTACATTTTTCTAAAATGTTTAACATTTTTTCAATCAGCTGCCTTTTGGTTAATGATTTCAATTAACATCATTTGCGGCTCGCTCTTTTAAAGACACTAACCTACGGAATAAACAAGGACTATTCCGCCATCTTTCTTTCTTTAAATGCTGCTCACTTTTTTGGAATCATTCAATCTTCTGCTTTATTTCGTAATCGCTTGAAACTAGTCGAGACTGTATCAAGTTTGGAGGAGTCCTTTAAATCTCTGCACGTAAAACTTGAAAGAAACAAGATAAGAAAAATCAAAGCACTAATTTATTTAATTTGCTTTGCAATAATAACGGTTCATTGTGTTTTCACTTATGTTGAGTTTAATTTCTCAGAGACTTTGTACCCAGAATTTTTGAAAATATCACCGCTTTTTTTTTATTGGGCGATAACAGATCTTCTGAGATTCTACGTAGATGCTTGGTGTTCATGAACTGCTTCTCTTATCAAGTGGCCTTCACGTGGTTCCATTGCTTTCTGTTGTATTATTGCACAGTTTGCTGGTTTCTGAAGGCAGCACTTTCACATTACAGAATAGTCTTACAACAAGAAATGGATGTCGACAGACTTTCATCACTGCACACAATAGTTAGCAGAACAATTCTTGCAATTGATGATGTATTCACACGACAAGTATTTTGGAGCTGTGCATTCCTTTTGGGCAATGCATTCTTGTGCGGATACTCCTCAATGCGTCTGGCCATCTCCCAGCTGGTGTACGGAGATGTATTTCTCTGCTTTTGAGCATACTTTGTTTTGATCACCTTTGTTTCGTCAGTCAATAAATCAGTCAACGACATTAAGACTCTGCCAACTGATTGATTTTAAATTTTCTCGTGAATGGACTGGTTTTAAAAATAACTCAAACCGATGTTCAGTTGAGTATCTGGAAAATTGTTCCAATGCAAAGAATTACAATTCTAAATGTTCTAGGAGTGTTTTTCATGTATGCAGTTATAATAGCAGCTTACTAATCACCTGTTATGCATTGTCATCCATGATCCACTCTTATAAATTTTTTTATATTAAGGACTTAAAGCCTTAAATATATATATAAGACTTGATATCTCTAATTCGACTTATATATGTCAGAAAGATAAATTTAAGCTATGTGATATACATTGATGCCTAAATTAGCCGTAACCCACAAATAATCTTTCATTTTGAGAGGCAATTCACATCTTTGGACTTAATAATTTTCCTTCAAATAATTTCATATATAATTTCGTTTTATAAGACGTATATGTAGTTTTTACATATATTTAAGAAACAATGTAGTAGATGAACATGTTTCACTACATACTTTACTACCCCTATTATTGATAATCTCTATATCATATCGCTACAAAATAATTTGGGATGGAAATAGGATGTTGGGAAATTTAATCTGATAGAAATTGATTCTGAATCTGGTATATTATATCGCTGGCAGAAAAGGAAAATTTCATATAGCATAAAGAGGCAAACCGTACACGTCTTTGATGGATCTAACTTCCTTATAATCTTATTTTTAAGCATCATGTAAAAAATGTATATTTTTCCTTTATTTATAAACTGGTGTTATTTTCAAATTCCGAGCACTTTGGCAGTAGTCATTTGGCAATAAAATGTCAAATATGTAGCATATTCAGCATCACTAATAATTACAGAGAGATCGAGACTTGCTCCCCCTTGCTCATATTTTGTCATCACAATTTTAAAAGAAGACGTTAATGATATCCTATGGTGGTTCATAATTGCGTTTTCCTGATTCATTTTAACCCAGATAAAAAGATAAAGTCAGAAACTTTGAGTAATGGACAAAAACTTTTAGTCTAGCATAGAGACAAAAACTTTAGGTTTGGTTTCACTTCGAAAATTTTGTACTCGGCAAAGCATGTTTCAAAATCCATAAACTTGAGCCATAAAAATAATTACTCAAACAGACATCTCCAATTGTTTGATGAATAAGCAAAATGGAAGAAAAGCAAGAATGGAAAATTATTAAAAAGCAAGATTGGATGGAAGACTAATTTTATATAACAAAAATATAATCCAATAATCCTGCTCAAATACCCATAATGGTCAAATTGAAATCCATTGAGTTTTACAATACTACAGATCACCCTAAATGCAACACATGATCTGCTATTCAGTTTTGTGCAATAAACGTTTTTTTTTTTTATCTGTTTAAATGTTGTGTTTCTTTAACGTATCTAGCTAAGGTTATTTGAAGAAAAGTGCTAAGTAAAAGTTGGGATTTTCTCCTCAACAACCTCGTACCAATATAGGACAGCCCTTCTAGAATTTCTCAAGCAACCTAGAATCTTGAGGGGGAGAAATGTTTTTCTTTGTTTTGCCAAACCAATGCTTTCGGTTTTGCAGTCTAATGTGCAACAAGCAGTTACACTTAAACTTTTTAAATTGGATATTTTTAAATGTACATTGATAACAAAAATGATGAGGCTAAAGAACTTGACATCTCAACGAATAGTGAACAACATTGTGTTCATAAGCATCTGAGTTACAAGAAAATTATTTCCAAGTGTCCAAACAGCCAAAAACAGCGAGATTGGTATTGTGCCTGATCCACTTTAATGAAGAAGGAATTCTGTTCTTGCACCTTATTCATTATTAGAAAGTATTTATTTTGAGCATTATGTCCTATATATAGTTTAAATATCCTATTCTTTTATGTATTAGCTATTGTAGAAAAGTTACTAAAGGTTCAAAGTCTCCAGCAAATATTTTATTTTATGGTCATATATTATTTTATTGTTTGAATTCGTAATAAATCTTTTTTAAACATTTCATTCTCATTTTTGTGTGTTTTAGATTGCTAAAAAAACTCGTAATTTCAAATTTAAATCGAAAACGTAATAAATATTATTTTTTTGATTAAGACCATATATTCAGCATTTTTAAAATACATTTTTTAAACAATACTTGGTAGTTTTCTTATTTTAAGATTGTATTTCCTATCATTAATACCGGTTTCTTTTTCTTTTTTTTTCTTTTTACGCTTAAGCAAATTTTTGGCATCCTTCCATTTCTCGTGAAATTAATTATGTAGTGTTAAGTGAAGAACTAATTGCAAGAATTAAGCTTTTTAATTATATCGCAAATATCATTAGTTTATTATTTCTTTCACAAAAAAATAAATTTATATATAAAAATCTTTTTCCCTTCTCATAATGCAGTGTTTATATTTTGTTAGACTTTTTAAGACGACAATTGAAACCCCTTTCAGAAAGAAGCAAATAAACTGGCGCTGGAGTCTCGATGACGATTATTACAACAACGTAAAACGTTCTTATATAATTTAACTTTTTAAAAGCTAAAATTATTTTTACTGGAATTAAAACATCCCTGAAAATACATTCCGCTACTAATACACTACTTTGTTTGAAACCGTCCAATTTAATTATTTGCCAACTTTCCACACAATTTGGGATCGAATTATAGCCATTACGCTCAAATACGCATTGTATATATATTCTTAATTTTTTATTTATATACATGTTTTGTAATTCTTAGAACCACTAAATATACATAAAGCGATTAATTAACATTACCAGCATAATCCAAGTTGTCAGCCTTATTTTAGTTAGAAAAGTAATGCTCTGAAATCATTTGTGTCCCCTTTCAGGGCTCGGTACTGGTTAGTTTAAAATAAATTTATTCGTTTCACTGTAAAATAGTGATACAGTAATTCTAGAAATAGGATTCAATAGTTGTTGTGGTGTCCCTCATGGAAGGAGGGGTGCAACTTCTATTTTGATGGAGCACCCGTAGGTAGAAGTCTGACTTCTGCTCTGTAACGCTGAACAGTCATAAGAGACCACTTACAGTCGAACCGAAGTCGATTCCGAACCACTACAAACATCCATGGCACCGCCGGGATTCGAACCCGAAACCACCGAGCGCTAGACACTCAGCCATCAGGCCCCGAAGTGTATGTGTTGTATGTTTTTTTTTTCCATAGTAACCCAACAAAAGTTTCCTATTCACAATAAAAGGGGTAATTTGTACATTTTACAAAAAAATTCCATGAAATTTACGAAAACAAAAATTGCAGAAAATGATTTTAAGTACCCTATAAGCAATTTTACTACTGTCTACTACTGAACAAAAGAGCATTTTCAATCGAACACTAAAAGAAAGAGCAGAACATGCAGTTGAAATTGTCGGGAACATTAAAAAACTATAACTTCGCCATTACCAATCAAATAGCTCGTCTCTCTTCGACATTGCAGATCACCATTCTTCTCTGAAGACTTTTATCGTATTCAATTGAATAACGAACCACCTCTGTCAAGAGTTGCGTGTGTTACTTACATCCAGAGATCTTTCCTCATGACGGGCATGATGAAGACGGTGCAGCTGTCCAGCGTGATGTACTCACGAGGGGAAGGATGGTGTCGTGCTGCAGTTTGGGCCACCAGGCCAACTCCCCATCTCGCTGGTGTCGGTGGTGCATTTAATAGCCAGGGGACGTTTGTCTGCCTCGTCGTACACCCACAGACACCCAGCCGTATCCTCCTTTGGCCAAGAATTCAACGTACCTGCACAAAGAAGCCATGCATTACACATAGTTTCCATTGCCATGTTGTAACAAAAATAATTTTAATTAAGTATGCCTGTGTCTAATCCTGAGTATCCGGCAGCGCGGACGGATATCCCATGAGCGATCTACTCATGAATGGGGGAAAGGGTCAGCTTCTGTTGGGATGGAGGTAGAATTCTACAGAAGTCTGGCAGTCTCTACATAGGTAGAAGTGTTGACTTGGCTCCGGAGTCGCTGAAGAAAGAGGGCAGCGCCTTCCAGGAGAGCTTTCAAAATGATACTACCCCCGCATTTGAGTATCGTATGAGAGAAAATTCGGAAAAACTCCCACCAGGTAGTCCAGGCTGAACATCAAGGCTCCTTGTTTTTTCAAATAATGTCCATAACAAAGCCGCCAGCGGAAGGAAAATAATCAGCCCTAATGCTGGGGACCTGAATGGGCGAGTTCTAATATTCTAGCGCTCGATGCACAGGTTTCGGTTTCGAGTCCCGGTGGTGACAGGGATGTTTGTAGTGGTTCGGAATCCACTTTAAGCCATAGGTCCCGGTCTCATATGACTATAAGAGCGCCACGGAGCATAGTCAGACTTCTAGCCCACATCATTCTCAAACGTATAGAGGCATCTCAGCTCTAGGCACAGTGATATGTTGTGGTGTAGTAGTAGCAGCCCTAATGTTCACCAGCAGCGCGTTGCTACTGAAGCACGAGTCGGGTATAAACTGAGTAATAATGCAGATGCTTTACTCTAGATATAATTATTCTAGGAATCTGAATTTACTGAAAGAAAACGGAGTAATATCTTCCTTTATTCATGAAACAATATATATTACAAAAAAGTTCGTGAAATACTAATTATCACATTTAATAGTGGGATGTCCCGTATGGGTCCAGGTTAGAATAGCCCAGTGTAGCCCATGCATGTCGTAAAAGGTAACTAAAATGGTGCCACAGGGGGTTTATGCTGGTGGGGTAAAGTCAGAATAATTTGAGCTGCAAGGTCAAGGACAAAAGAAGCTTTTTTTTTACCCTTTATCATCATTCGTCACGCGGGTTTATGGACTTGGTATAGTTATTGTTGTCGACCAACTAAGATAAGAAACAATAATAGTGTGTTAATTTAGAAAAATCATAACAAATGGTAATAGATAAATAAAGTCAGATAATAGATAATCAGATAAATATAATCAGATAATAGATAAATAAGTATTTTTTTTCTTTTTACTACTTAAATAGCTTTTTAATGATCAATTGCTAAAGACAACAATATTGAATAGAGTTATAAAATGTATAAAAATATCTTTTATTTAGGCTATGCTATATATATTCAATATATTTTTTAATTCTTATTATATGAAGAAAATGCATTCTTTTTTTAATTTTACCATTAGATAAATATTTGGTATAACTAATTTGCTTTACAAATGCAACATAGAGTTTTTACATACCGTATTTTGACGTCGTTAGCTTTTTTCTCGCCTTAGCGCGCATGCTCATAGGAAATTGCGCATGCGTATTTGTAATAATGTTTCCTATGAGCATGTGAGCTAGGGCGAAAAATCCGGAAATAAACCAAACAAAAAAATGGAAGAGTTATAAATGATTCCTATAATAATAATAACAAAACTAGTTGTTGATTCATTAGAGGTATTTATTTTGTATATGATAGGAGTATTTTTTTTTTTTTTTTTTTTTTACCTAGTTTATATCATGAATAGTCCACCAACTAACGATGGGAATTCCAACACTTGTGCATAGTATGGGAGGCAGAATGCAGAAATGTCTTATATCACCTGATTGTGAATATGAGACGATGAAGATAAGATAAATATTAAAGGTGATGACGTTATATATATTTATAAGATGATGACGATAAATGTGACAAGATAAAAAGATTGTGACAACTTGTTCAAGCTGTCACAATCAATGTGCTGTCACATTCCAACCTAGTTCCAATAATTTTTGGCGAGTGAGCAAATATGTGTGGGTCTTAGCATTATCATGTTGGAAAATAACACCCTTATGATTTATCAATTCTGGCCGCTTTTCTAGAACTGCATCGCTCAGATTGGCGAGTTATTGAACGTTCACGTTTGAATTTGGTTTCTTGGTAAAGTCCAAAGTGCAGAATTAATTTATAATCCCAGCAAATTGACAGCATAATCTCTTTTCAATTCCTTATATTAGCTCACACTCTCCCTATATATCTTGTTCAAATTTTCAATCGTTCATAAAAACACTTTTTGATTCCTCTACTCGAGTTCAAGTACATTTTTTTTCAACTTGTAGTAGATGACACTGGATGTTAATGCAGTTTTTTCAAACATTAATTCATTCATTAAAATGAATTAATTAATTTAAATTTTTATTAGATTTAAGTTGCACGTATCTACCAATAGAGGGCGCCAGATAAACTTAAAAGAATGAATGAAAATTGTTTATAAAGGACTTTCAGCAATATAGCGACGAAAAAGTAGGAATTGACTTAAATTTTTTATTGCTTTTTTGGTGAATCTCAGCTTTTGGTGTCGTCTGGGCTGGTCCATCTTCAGAAATGTCATTTTAAAAATGGATAAATTTCTGTTGCTGTTCAGAAGCGAATCGCAGATGCCAATGCGTTGCGCCAAATGAATTTCCTTAAGCTCATGAGGGATCCATAAATCGAGTATCTTGATATAACGAAGCAGTTTTAATTTTTTAATGCATGTATGAGATACATTGAGCTTCTCTGCAATCTCACATGTTGTACTATGACGATCTGAATTGATAATGGCTTTGATAGGGGTCTCGTAAACTTCAACTGACGGCCAGATCGTTGCGCATTTTAATACGCTTTTATTAGTTTCACCTGTTTGTTTGTAACTGACTCTTTGGGCTCGATTTTTCCATACTTTAAGCGATCAGATTTAATTGAAACGTCGTAGACTTATCAAGCACCGAAGACACTAAAATATTTTGATATAGTTTATTATCTCATCATGATTGGGATCGCCAGGATTAGGGATTTTATTTTAACTTATAGAAGAGCAATTTAACTTATGTAGAATGAAAGTATTCAGTAAAGACATTCAAACCAACGTGGACAGTGGCACAACGGATGACGCACTGACTACGGATCAGGAGATCCCGATTCGAATCCTGGCTGGCTCGACATATTCGCATTTAGCCATTGTTTCACTCACAATTAAATTATTGTAAGAACTACAGTTCCAGTCCTCCGTACCGGGACCTCATTTAAGTATTATAGTTTAAAAACACTAAAAACACGCTTTTAGAGTAAATCAAACTAAAAAGTAAAAAATAAATTATAGTTTAAAAATTCAAAAACACGCTTTTAAAGTTAATCACACTAAAAAGTAAAAAATATTGTTAACATAAGAATAAAATGATGACGAGAATGAATGTCACTGTTCTAAAAGCGTGCGGTGCTCGATATCAATCGTTATAATTTTTCACTGGTTTCATTCTGAAATGCAGATTAAAATGTCATACAAAGCACCCCACGCTTTTAGAACAGTGACATTCATTTTCTCTTCAGTCATTTTATTCTTATGTTAATAATTTTTTTACTTTTTAGTTTGATTAACTCTAAAAGCGTGTTTTTTTTTCAGTGAAAAATCACTAGATCGCAATTTGGCAAACCGATTTTGACATTGCCAAGTTCTTTCAAGGCTTCGTTCATACGATGCGTTCTTGCCTGTTCGGAAATAATACAATAAAAATATGTCTGAAATGTATTTTGTTCTTCCATTTTTAAATTGGGATAAAAACGAAATTAAATAGCTAATCGATACAATTTTTTTATAAATTAAAGGAATAAGTCCAAACAACAAGAAAACAATATAGGTTAGATGCTTTTGAACCAAGTTGACAAAAACTAAATAATTTGCTAAGACACATCTATAATCACTTAGTTTCCACCCCCAATATAAATAAATCCTGAGATCATTCTAAGATTTATTATTATTGTTTATTAATTTCAAACAATTAATAATTTCAAAATTTTATTTTTGTATTGATTTTTTCAAAAGGTCTTCAATTTCTAACTAAAATTTTAACGTTCTTTTAATTCCCAAAATGCAATCCTTTTTTAAAACTTCCGATTTAGTTTTTTTTTTTTTGATGATAAAATAAATCGCAAAGTTATTTCGCCAGTATATTTTAATATACGTACAGAATAAAATTTAAAAGGAATTTTTGGCGGCAGTGTTACTCGCGTCCGTAGCCTATCTTCAAGCTACACATGCATCCCGGTAGTGCTAAATGAGTAACAGCGATGCAGCCCCTTGCTTATGGCATAAAGATTAACTATCTCTGTATTGGCAGCTGCATTAGAACAACAACATTTTACAAATTTTTAAATTTCGATTTGGGGAAAATATCAAATTAAAAGAAAAATGTAGCGAGAATAAGTAATCCAAGATAATTAAACTAATTTTTTTAAAATAATTATGAATAAAAAACAGAAACAGAAGTTTTTTTTTTTTTTTTATTCCAACGTAGTTGGCAACAACTAAGACAATTGTCTTTTATGCCATAATCAAGGCTGCACTGACGCTACTCACTTAGCACTACCCAGGAGGTGCATGTAGCTTGAAGATAAGCCGCGGACATGGAGTAATACTACCCCCGCAACGCTCTACGATCCTGTTAGACCGGGACCTACGGTTTAAGTGGATTCCGAACCACTACAAACACCCATGGCACCGCCGGGATTCGAAAACTCGAAACCTGTGGTACCGAGAGCCAGAGAGCTAGCCAGTCGGCCATTCGGGCCCTTAGAAAAATAAGGTTGGAGATTATATTTATTTTATGTGTATCTATTTTTAAACTTATTGTCATCATTTAATGTTTAAATTTTAACTACCTACTTGTAGTTTCTTTGGACTTGAAGATAGTTTATGGCTCTTTTGCTTTCTACAGCAAGTTCCTCCGAATAGGCGTTTGCTTCATCGGTAGGCTTGAGAGCGTCGGGCTCTTTCTTTCTGTCTTTTGGCATAATTTTTAATATTAATTGAGATATTAAATTTTTGAGAATTTTGGTCTATTTGCTGATTGCAAATAAATAATACTATTTGGAGTAAATAAACTACATTTATTATTGTTGTACCACTGGTATTATTGAGATGTGTTGGTAAACAGGAATGGCATTATAACAAACGCATGCTTTCATTGTTATATAATGGTTTCACCTCTATTACAACGTATATTGTTTTGTTATATAGTATTAGCTAAGAAAGTAACTTGGATAGAGCAATTCATTAATCGACCGTTTTCATTTCAAGCGACTCAATTGTTTGTCAACTAGATTCTGAAGAAAAATTTTAAACAAGATAGGATTCAACGCTGTGTAGAGAAGAGACAGGGAATTCTGGGGGTAAAAGAGAACTATTCCCAGTTTTCCAAGAAAGACAGTGGTGGTTCTATCTAGACATTTGACTGGTCATGACTGTTTTACGTGGTCACCTTCATAGGATTGGAGTGTTGGATTCCCCAAACTGTGCTTTGTGGGGATCTAGCCAGGCTATGACTTTTGAACCATTTAAATAATTGTGATGAACTTTCTCGGTATGAAGACATGGTCAAAAAGTACTGGAGAGCCAGTGAACTAATGGCTTAGGCACCAATGTTCAGCATTTGTAAAATAAAATGTTGTTTGGAAATGGCTTCGTAGCGGCCAGGAGATGAGTTTGGAGACTGGTAAGCAATCCAAATGACACTAGGCCGGAAATCAGTTCAGAAAATTGAATGGGTCTGAACTTCTAATAGTTTGGGAAAGCTTGACTTTAAGCAGAAAAGGCGAGACGAACCAAACGTTTACTTGCTTACTCTAAGGATGAGCTCAATTAATTAGCAGACTAGGATAAGTTCTCCTGAACGCCACAGGGGGCGCTCTTGCCAGTGCGTAGGAGGAAGTATAGTTACAATTCCAATTTTTTCGGTCTTGCAAAGATATTGTTTTAAATCAGATTTAAAAAACAATATTTTTTTTTAATTGAGGCGGAAGGGTGTGGCGGAAAATCCCTGGATCTGAAGGTTAGTATCCGTTCCCTAGATGTCATTACATACATATATCCAAATAGCAATGGCATCTGAGCCAGTGCTGAGTCAAATAGTTCAACATGGATCAATACTTAAAAGGCATATTTAAGCACCCACTCCCACCCCAATTAAAAAAATATATTGTTTTACATTGATTTTCTCCTTATCTTTGCAAGATCTAAAAAAATTTAATTGTAATCATGCTTCCTCCTACCCACCGGCACGCCCCTTGTGGCAATCAGGAAAAATGATCAGTTGGTCTACACACTCACCAGGAGAGGAGGCATATTTCGCTCTCATTGCGCGTGTACCAGTTTCGGGTTAGAAGTGTAGTTCTTCCACAAATCTATAATACAGCGCATACGCATAATATTCATAATAGTACAGCGCAACCTGCGTTCCCGCTGAGAAACGTTTAATTTATAGTCTGTCATTCAGAGACGAAGCATATTTAGCGCATCCCGACGCAATAATTGGCCTACAGACTCTCACCCCGAGAATAAGTATCGTTAGCGCATCCTGCACGTAGCTGAGTATAGGGCTTTCGGCAAGAAGTACAGCCTTCCACGAATCTGTAATTATCTGTCTTTAAATGTTTTAAATATTGTATCTCTTTAATAGGGTGCGTATGGTCAATGAAGCTTCCAACCTGTGCCTTAACTATCACAACCCAACCACACCCAGTTACGATCTGATTGCCTAACCTGCACACTACAGCATAACAATTTCTTGTAATTCTATCGATTTAATTCTCGAGACATTTGATTTTGAACTAAAATTCAGTTTCTATCACTTTCAATAGCTCGAAGAAGTATAATTTTAGATGATATTTTTTTTATGATGTTTATTAATAAAGTCGGCATCAGAAATTATACTTGACACGTTTTTATCCAATAAACATCTTTATTTAAGGCCTGAAGGGCCGAGTAGCTACCACAGGTTTCGGGTTCGAGTCCCGGCATTGTGACATGGATGTTTGTAGTGGTTCGGAATCCACTTTAAACTGTAGGTCCCGGTCTGACAGGATCGTAGAGCTTTGCGGAGGCATTGTTCTTCCGCGTCCGTGGCTTATCTTCAAGTTACACGCGCCCCCTGGGTAATGCAAAGTGAGTACGTCTGTGCAGCGCTTGCCTTAAGGCATCCAAGACCAAGCTGTCTAAAGTGTTTGCCTGCTGCATTAGAAAGAAAAAAAAAACATCTTTATTTTAAAAAAAACTGTTTTTTCCTGACTATTTGAATTTTCCAATTCAGAAGTGTCAATAAAAATGCATTTAGGTGGCGTTTTTAATAAATTCATGAAAAGTTTCAAATACTTTTTTTCCGGCAATGCCGGCCGTTGATTGGGTGCAATTTACCACATATATGGCTAATTTCGTCACTGATTAAACATTGTTAGAGATGTTATTTTCTGCATAAGGTGTACCGGTAAAAAGTTAATTATCTTAAGGGAACAAAAAAGTTTCTTCCTCAGGAGTGTAAAGGTAATTCTCTGTGCATCTCTATGAGAAATACAAAGAATTTACTTAGATTATTTCATCATTTTTAGTAAAAATGGGGGAACGAATAACTTTTATCTCTGATAGTGATGGGATTGATTATTTTAACTATTATTTATAATAAATTTATAACAGCGATTTCAAACATTTGTGTCTCCAATCCTGAGTGTTCTGCGCGGGACAGACATACCATGAGTAATCTATTTTTGAATGGACGAAAAGGAGGGGGGGCAGCTTCTGTTGTGATGGAGCATCCGCCGGTAGAAGTTGGACTTGGCTCCTTGTCACTGAAGAAGGAGGGCAGAGCTTTCAGGGAGAATTTTTAGGTGAAACTACCTCTCATTTGCGTATCGTATGGAAGAAAACCCGGAAAACTCCGCCAGGTAGTCCGACTCAGGAGGCAAGATGCTAAACATCACAAACGCCATCCAGCCTCCTCGTTCTTTGAAACAGTGTCTACAATAAAGCCACCAGCCGATTCAGCCCTAATGCTCACCAGTGGCGCATCTTATTACTGAGCTGAGTCGGGCTTTCGAACATTTGTTAACTATCAGCCATTCCGTAATTTATAACTAGTTTTTTAACTATGGCCTGATGGCTAGGTATATAATGTAAACATTAAAATCTGTAATAATTACCAGAGTCAATGATGTGGAAATTTATTATATAAACTTCACAACTTAACTATTATTTGTGACAGTGTGTTTTGAAAATCTAAAAGATTAGTCGTTTCTATATAATATGGTGGACTGGAGATATGTTTTCGATACACTTGTTTTCGAATTTTTTTCTTTCTAATACAGCTGGCAAACACTTAGACAGCTTGGTCTTGATGCCTTAAGGCAAGTGCTGCACAGACGTTACTCACTTTCATTACCCAGGGGGGCAAGTGTAACTTGAAGATAAGCCACGGACGCGGAGTAACAATGCCCCCGCAACGCTCTACTATCCTGTCAGACCGGGGCCTACAGTTTAAAGTGGATTCCGAACCACTACACATCCATGGCACCGCCGGACTCGAACCCGAAACCTGTGGTACCGAGCGCCAGAGCGCTAGCCACTCGTCCATTCAGGCCCTGTTTTCGAATTTTGAAATATTGATTCAGAACACCACAAATTTATATCAAACTGAAAGCTTCCGAGTGGGATAGAAGCGATAAATCTGTAAGCCGAAAAATGTTTCCTTTACACTCATTTTCGAGGATAATTGCTAACACTCCCTCAGATGTTATCCTTAAAGGCACAAAATGTGAATCAGTGCAACTAATGGGGCCTGATGGCTGGTGACTAGTACCCTAGTTTCACAGGTTTCGGGTTGGTGTCCCGGCGGTGCCGTGGATATTTGTAGTGATTCAGAATCCACTTACTGTAGGTCTTGGTCTGTTGCGCGTAGATATGATAACCGTACTTCGTAAAAAGAAGCCATCTCCTGTCTCGAAATCTGCCAGTAGACAAACGGCCAATGCGCCAATGAAAAGTGTAGCAAATAACGCTTAATCTGTCATTTGCTTTATCTGCCATTTTAGCAGCAAATGACCTCAAGTCAAAAAATGTAAAGTATATATAAAAATTAAGCAAATACATTGTTACAAATATAATGTTTTTGCAGACAATGCTTTTACATAATTAATTTATTTATGTAAGCTCGTTCTTTCTATGTAAATGAATAAATTATTTTTTTTTCTTCGCCAAAATTTAAGGTAATGAATCTGATAGTTTTCAGCATTTAGTAATTATGTATTTAATAAAGGATAAAATAATTTTCCTAGTAAGGAAAACAAATTTGCTTTTCAATCAAGGAAGATTAATTTACCTAGCTGGAACTTTATCAGTTATTTTTTCTTTCTTTCTTTTTCCAAGTTCTGCGTTGAAAATAACATTTCCGTTACAAGTCATTAAAATCCTTGATGATCAAACCATGAAATAGAAATAATTTTTTTATGTACGTGTGTGTATTCAACGGTGAATCTAAATGTTTTGTTATGAATATATCACAGTTCACCGACGATTCAAATTAATTGAATGGATCAATAATGGAATAATAGAGATAGAAAAGATTGGATTAGAATGGATTAATATAGATGAAATTGATAAAATTAAACGTTTTGTCAATGAAAAAAACAAAAATAAAAACAGCCGAAGTTGTATTTTAGATGAAAATTATTCCATTAAAGGAATATCTCCTGATTTCATTCATAAAAGATTTATCAGCTAAAGACATACAATCAAAAATGAGATATTAAAAAGGATTCATAAAGCTGTTGTTGAAGAAAGCTTAAAATATTGAAAAAATTCTGCCCAAAAAAGAAAATGAATTTATTAAATAACATTTACTAGTATTACCGCTCTGGAGCTCGGCGCCACAGGTTTCGGGTTCGAGCCTCGGCGGTGCCATGGATGTTTGCAGGGATTCGGGATTCACTTTAAACCGTACGTCCCGGTCTAATATAAATGTAGAGCGTTGGGCGTAGGGCTAACAACCCTATTCTGTAAAAAAATCCTCATCTCTCGTCTCGAAAGCTACCAGTCCGCAGACGACCTTGGCCCACCATGGGCTGCAGTCCCAAGGAGTTAGTTATTTAGTAGTGAAGAAAACACAATGTTAGTGGATCAAATATTGATTTAATTTAATTTATTAATTGTTTTATTATGTATTAATGGATCAAATATTGTTTTTATGAACATCTGTAACAAAAGGAATTGAATATTTATATATATATATATGTTTATATTTAATATATTTTTGAAACAAAATTTTTTTCTTTATAATCTGTTTGTTTCACATAACATGAAATTTTTCAGTAATATAACAATATTGTATTTTTTTTATACAATTATGAATAGATTCAATTATGTTTTCCACTCGATCTTAAATATATTCCGAGCGCTGCTTTTTGTTGTTTACATATTTTTGAGTTTGATGCCCAATTATTTCTTTGGAAGATTCCCCATGACGGAGCTATGCTACTTCCTAACAGCCCTGAAAGCCAACTACCAGCACCTGGGTACCACAACTACGCCCACGCCCTCAGCCATGCGCAGTCCATGTACTGGATACTCAGAAAGACCCCTGGTGTATTCACAGAACTTGAGGTAAGCATTTCTTCACACCAAATCAGGAAATTAAAATGAATAAATATTTTGATATTAAACGCTAATTTTCAATTTTGGATAAAATGACTGAATAGGGACCCTGCTCTGTTATTTTTTACGTTATACAATAAAAGAAGTGGGCCTGAATGGCGGGTGGCTCTGGCGCTCGGTACCACAGGTTTCGGGTTCGAGTCCCGGCGGTGCCATGGATGGTTCTAGTGGTTCGGAATCCACTTTATACCGTAGGTCCCGGTCTAAGAGGATCGTATAGCGTTGCGGGGGCATTGTTACTCCGCTATCTTCAAGTTACACGCACTTTGTGGGTAGTGCAAAGTGAGTAACGTCTGTGCAGCGCTTGCCTTAAGGCATCCAAGACAACTGTCTAAGAGTATGCCGGCTGCATTAGAAAAAAATAATAATAATAGAAGTAAACAATCATATATTAGCAAAATATTTTATTGTAATTTATTGCGAATATATTTTATAATATGGTAATTAACCATTTTCAAATGCTGGTGTTGCTCAGGTATCGAAGTCAAGCACGAATTAAATTACGTGTATTAAAATAATATCGAAGCATATGTTCCTGGAACGATCTCTAATTTCGGGCCTGAATGGCCGAGTGGCTAGCGCTCTGGCGCTAGGTATCAAGTTTCGAGGTTCGAGTCCCGGCAGTGCCATGGATGTTTGTAGTGGTTCGGAATCCACTTTAAACCGTAGGTCCCGGTCTAACAGGATCGTAGAGCGTTGCGGGTCATTGTTACTTCGCGTCCGTGGCTTATCTTCAAGTTACACGCGCCCCCTGGGTATTGCAAAGTGAGTAACGTCTGTGCAGCGCTTGCCTTAAGGCATCCAAGACCAAGCTGTTTAATGTGTTTGCAAGCTGCATTAAAAAGAAAAAAGATCTCTAATTTCGCTTCTATCTACTAAAAGTGGTCTGATGACCAATTGGCTAGCGCTCTGTCCTTTGGTACTACAGGCTTCAGGGTCGAATCCTGGCGGTGGCATGGAAGTTTGTGAGTGGTTCGAAAGCCACTTTGAACTGTAGGTCCTGGTCTAATTAGGGTTAGTGTGCACAAAATGGCCGTAGAGCGACAAACCAACTTGCCAGTTAAGCAGTAGACAGGAATAGAACATTGATTTTGATTTGTCGCTGTAAGGTCATATTCTTCGCACTTTAGGCTAATTAGACCGGGACCTACATTTTAACGGGGATTCGAACCTAAAGCCTGTGGTACCAAAGGCCAGAGAGCTGGACAATTTGCCCTAAGGCCGCTGTATTCGCCTTTGAAACAGATGCATAATATTAACTAAATATAAACATTCAAAATAAAATTTACAGTTAAAAATGGCATAAAAAATAAAAAAATAAACACAAATAAAAAGAATGGGAAATTCGAAAAAGCAAATGAAATTGTGTTACAAAATGAGAAACTAGGATGCTTTACCAAGATCAGCGACCTGGTGTATAACGCGTTGGATTTCCTACCCATAGGTGCTAATTTTGACGCTGGACAAGTAATACCTAACTAAAATTTTCATCTCAATGACGGATATAGACAAAATAAATATGTAGGACGGTATATCTTTTCATTAGGTATGATGTGTAGATGAATAAGGTGCGAATAACCCAGATGCCTTTTCAATGATTGTAGTGGCATAAGTGAGTATCTCGTGGTGAACCCTGGCTCAATTTGTTCCATGTCTATTGCTCCTGTAGCAAATCATTATAGTCGAATTCTTTGTTATTGGCAGGCTATTAGAAAAGAGTATTTTTACATTTATTATTATTATTTCTTATCCAACTTGGTAGACAGCAACATCTAGACCAAGTCCAAGAACCCACATGGTCTCATGGAAGAAGGGGGATTTGGTTTGATTTGTCGCTCTATGGTCATTTTTTACACACTTCATGCTAATTAGATTGGGACCCACTGCTTAACGAGAATTCTGAACTCCTAACAAATATCCATGCCATTGCCAGGATTCGAACCTGAAGTTTATGGTACCGAAGGCCAGAGAGCTAGCCAATTGGCCATCAGGTCGCTAGGGAGAGGTGGGGGCAACTTCTGTTGCGATGGAGCCCCGTAGGTAGAAATATGACTCTGAAGAAAGAGGCAGTGCCTTCCGGTAGGACTATTAGGGAGAAGTACCGCGCACTTGCGTATCGTATGGGAGAAAACTCGGAACACTCCTACCAAGTAGTCCGATTCACTGAACATCACAAACGCCATCGAATCTCATTTGTTTTTTTGAAACGTACGTTTTTGAAACAGTGCGTTGCCACTGAGCCGCAGTTTTTTTTTCAGATCTCTAATAGTATTTTCTATATAGCACCGATCGCTAATTAATTTACCATTTTCGTGTCGAATATTGTCCAGTAAAATACATATAATATAATAAAACATATTCTATGTAAAAAGAAAAGTAATTCAATTACGTTGTCTTATCTAATATACAAACTTTTAATCTACCAACAACTTTTGATACCATAGGTTTCAGGTTTGAATCCCGGTAATGGACGTTTGTGAGTGGTTCGTAATCCACGTTAAACTGTACGTCCCGGTCAAATTAGCCTAAAGTGTGCAAAAAATGAAAAGTAGAACGGCAAACCAAACCAATCCAGGTCTATAATTGCTTTTCAGTTTAACTCTTTTATTTCTTTATTTTTCGTGCCACTCATCCTTTTTCGTTCCTTATAAATTGCAAATAAAGAAGCAACAGCAATGAAAATAAAGCATTAAAATTTTCCGAAGAACAGTTTATGAGCGTTTTATTGATCTAATATGCAAACCCAACCAGTTTATGGGTGTTCATTGTTATTTATGAGATCTATAACGAATCGTGATTTAGAATGCATTTAATGCATGTTTTTTACTGAGTTCTTGTTTTGTCTGCGCATAAACTTAACCTATTCACAGAACAAATAGCAAAAGAGTGCGTAATTCTGCATAACATATAGTACCCGTGCATTGCTGCACGTGATGTAAACACAGCTGTGGATATACAAGAACATGAACCAAGTCTTACTCAGTTATGATAAATGAAATACCAGACAAATGTATAATCATTTCTCTACAGAGATTACATTTGGATGCATTCTGGTTGTCAAAATCGAGTTGGTTTGATCCAGGGATGTATGGACTGCATATTGTGTTTATTGGACTGCATATACTCATTGTAACTTGGCCACGAACACCATACATACATACATACGCGTAGCCTGATGGCCAATAGGCTAGCACTCTAACCTTTGGCTTCCACAGGCTTCAGGTTCAAATCCAGGCAGTGTCATGGATGTTTGTTCATGGTTCGAAATCCACTGAAGGATAAAATAAACGAACAATGAATACCAGTAAACTGTAGATCCCGGTCTAATTAGCCCAAAGTGTGCAAAAATTCTACCTTAGATCGGCAAACAAAACCCAACCACACATACGAAGTCTCAAAATGATCCAATATATTTATATTTCATATCTCTATGTGACCGACTCGTGGCAGTGGCAACGTGCGCCGCTGGTGAGCATTAGGGCAGAGGTTCAGCCCGCTGGCGGCTTTGCTGTAGACACTGTTTCCGAAAACGTGGAGACTTGAGGATTTTTTGGATGTTCAGCACCTTGCCTCGTGAGTAGAACTATCTGGTGAGATTTTTCTGAGGTTTTCTCCAGTACGATAAGCACACGCGAAGTAGTTCCCTTAAAAGTCCTCGCGGAAGGCACCCCCTCCTTCAGCGACACTGAGTCAAGTCAGACTTCTACCTACAGGTCCTCCTTCCATGAGGGCCCACGGATTCTTGGACTTGGTCTAGATGTTACTATTGACCAAGTGGGTTGCGAAACGACAATAACATATCATTAAGTATTAAAAATAAATAAATATATAGTAATAATAAACGTATAAGCATAATTTAAAACGTGATATTACATAAATTTAATAAATGTTTTAGTATTTGTTCGATTTTTGTAGTAAACAAACATAAAAATTTTTATTCGTGTTAATGCTTTTTATTTATCCATTTTTTTCATATTCCTGTCTAAAAATATATGCTTTCAGAAATGCTTGTTAATATTAACAGGCTTTAGAATAAAAAAACATATATATTAATGCGTATTATGTATCACAGTGTCTAAATGCGTATTATTTATCGGCAAACACATTTACTTCGTTAAAATGTTTTTATCAATAAAAATTTTTTCCTTCAAATGCAGCTGGTAAACACTTAGACAGCTTGGTCTGGGATGCCTTAAGGCAAGCGCTGCACAGACGTTACTCACTTTGCATTACCTTTGGGGGCGCGTGTTACTTGAAGATAAGCCACGGACGTAGAGCAACAATGCCCCCGCAACGCTCTACTATCCTATTAGACCGGGACCTACGGTTTAAAGTGGATTCGAACCACTACAAACATCCATGGCACCGTCGGGACTCGAACCCGAAACCTGCGGGACCGAACGCCAGAGCGTTATCCACTCGGCCATTCAGGCCCTTGGCTATAAAAATAAATACATAAAAAAAAAAAGGAGATCTTGCATCCGAGCTAGCATGTTAAAAACAAAGGATTTGATCTCCTAATCTGCAATAAATCTCAAAACAACGAATGAAAAAAAAATTTAATGGTAAAAGGTTTACTTTTTTTTTTTATTAAACTAAAAGCTAGGTCAAGTCCTTTGCTTTAAACTTTCATCAAAATATGAAGTTCTTCCACAATTAGTAAACTATGTACTTTTTTAGTAAAAGGGATATTGGATAAAGGGCAACCCCCATAAAAAAAAAAGCGTCGATTGCGTCATGGTCCTTGTATCCTTGATTTATTATCGTAAATAACCCAATAATACAATTCTCAATCCTAGTCTAGCGCCTCTGTCCCTCTCATCCTAACAAGAGTTATTTCTTGTTAAGATAAGAGGCTCTAGGCTAGATTTCATTATTCTCCTCAACATTTTTTGTGGCTTGATGGCCAATTGACTAGCGCTCTGGCTTTGCTACCACAAACTTCAGGTTCTAATCCTGGCGGGGGCATGGATGCTTCAGAGTGGTTCGGAATCCACATTTAGGCTGTAGGTCCCGGTCGGATTAGCCTAAAGAGTGCAAAAAATGACCATATAGCAAGAATCCAAACCAAATCTGCAGTTCTCGGCGACCTGATAGTTGGAACCACAAACTTCAGGTTCTAATCCTGGCGGGGGCATGGATGTTTGTGAGTGGTTCGGAATCCACGTTAGGCTATAGGTCCCGGTCGGATTAGCCTAAAGAGTGCAAAAAATGACCATATAGCAAGAATCCAAACCAAATCTGCAGTTCTCGGCGACCTGATAGTTGGAACCACAAACTTCAGGTTCTAATCTGGCGGGGCATGGATGTTTGTGAGTGGGTTCGGAATCCACGTTAGGCTGTAGGTCCCGGTCGGATTAGCCTAAAGAGTGCAAAAAAATGACCATATAGCAAAGAATCCAAAACAAATCTGCAGTTCTCGGCGACCTGATAGTTGGAACCAAAAAAACTTCAGGTTCTAATCCTGGCGGGGCATGGATGTTTGTGAAGGTGGTTCACCAATCCACGTTAGGCTGCAGGTCCCGGTCGGATTAGCCTAAGAAAAAATGACCATATAGCAAGAATCAAACCAAATCTGCAGTTCTCGGCGACCTGATAGTTGGAACCCCAAACTTCAGGTTCTAATCCTGGCGAGGGCATGGATGTTTGTGAGTGGTTCGGAATCTCACGTTAGGCTGTAGGTCCCGGTCGGATTAGCCTAAAGAGTGCAAAAAAAAAAAAAATGAACATATAGCAAGAATCCAAACCAAATCTGCAGTTCTCGGCGACCTGATAGTTGGAACCACAAACTTCAGGTTCTAATCCTGGCGGAGACATGGATGCTTGTGAGTGGTTCGGAATCCACGTTAGGCTGTAGGTCCCGGTCGGATTAGCCTAAAGAGTGCAAAAAAGACCATATAGCAAGAATCAAACCAAATCTGCAGTTCTCGGCGACCTGATAGTTGGAACCACAAACTTCAGGTTCTAATCCTTGGCGGGGGCATGGATGCTTGTGAGTGGTTCGGAATCCACGTTAGGGCTGCAGGTCCCGGTCGGATTAGCCTAAAGAGTGCAAAAAAAAAATGACCATATAGCAAGAATCAAACCAAATCTGCAGTTCTCGGCGACCTGATAGTTGGAACCCCAAACTTCAGGTTCTAATCCTGGCGGGGCATGGATGTTTGTGAGTGGTTCGGAATCCACGTTAGCTGTATGTCCCGGTCGGATTAGCCTAAAAGTGCAAAAAAAATGACCATATAGCAAGAATCCAAACCAAATCTGCAGTTCTCGGCGACCTGATAGTTGGAACCACAAACTTCAGGTTCTAATCCTGGCGGGGGCATGGATGCTTGTGAGTGGTTCGGAATCCACGTTAGGCTGTAGGTCCCGGTCGGATTAGCCTAAGAGTGCAAAAAAAAATGATCATATAGCAAGAATCCAAAACCAAATCTGCAGTTCTCGGCGACCTGATAGTTGGAACCACAAACTTCAGGTTCTAATCCTGGCGGGGGGCATGGATGCTTGTGAGTGGTTCGGAATCCACGTTAGGCTATAGGTCCCGGTCGGATTAGCCTAAAAGAGTGCAAAAAAAAAATGACCATATAGCAAGAATCCAAACCAAATCTGCAGTTCTCGGCGACCTGATAGTTGGAACCACAAACTTCAGGTTCTAATCCTGGCGGGGGCATGGATGCTTGTGAGTGGTTCGGAATCCACGTTAGGCTGTAGGTCCCGGTCGGATTAGCCTAAAAGAGTGCAAAAAAAATGACCATATAGCAAGAATCCAAACCAAATCTGCAGTTCTCGGCGACCTGATAGTTGGAACCACAAACTTCAGGTTCTAATCCTGGCGGGGCATGGATGTTTGTGAGTGGTTCGGAATCCACGTTAGGCTGTAGGTCCCGGTCGGATTAGCCTAAAAAGAGTGCAAAAAAATGATCATATAGCAAGAATCCAAACCAAATCTGCAGTTCTCGGCGACCTGATAGTTGGAACCCCAAACTTCAGGTTCTAATCCTGGCGGGGGCATGGATGCTTGTGGAGTGGTTCGGGAATCCACGTTAGGCTGTGGTGGTCCCGGTCGGATTAGCTCAAAGAGTGCAAAAAAAATGATCATATAGCAAGAATCCAAACCAAATCTGCAGTTCTCGGCGACCTGATAGTTGGAACCACAAACTTCAGGTTCTAATCCTGGCGGGGGCATGGATGCTTGTGAGTGGTTCGGAATCCACGTTAGGCGGCTGTAGTACCCGGTCGGATTAGCCTAAAGAGTGCAAAAAATGATCATATAGCAAGAATCCAAACCAAATCTGCAGTTCTCGGCGACCTGATAGTTGGAACCACAAACTTCAGGTTCTAATCCTGGCGGGGGCATGGATGCTTGTGAGTGGTTCGGAATCCACGTTAGGCTGTAGGTCCCGGTCGGATTAGCCTAAAGAGTGCAAAAAAAAAAAAATGATCATATAGCAAGAATCCAAACCAAATCTGCAGTTCTCGGCGACCTGATAGTTGGAACCACAAACTTCAGGTTCTAATCCTGGCGAGCGGTGGCATGGACGTAAGTGAGTGGTTCGAAATCCACGTTAAACTGTAGGCCCGGTCTACTTTTGCCCAAAGTGTGCTCAAGATGACCGTAGAGTGACAAACCAAACCAAACCTCGACCTTTTTATCAACATTAAAAATCATAGAGCTACACGAACATACAAGAATATACAAGATATTAAAAAATATATAAAATTTAAAATTATTCAGCTATTAGTTTATAAAATGGGGTCTCGAGTGACTAATGCTCTGGCGCTTTGTGCAGCAGTGTTTGAGCGCCGGTGGTGCCATGGATATTTGTAGTGGTTTGGAATTCCCTATAAATCGTAGGTCCTGGTGGCGAATATGATTATTACTACTACTACACCACACCACATCACATGACTCTGCCTAGAGCTGAGTTGCCCTATACAGTTTGGGGATGATGTAGATGAAAAGAAGTCTTATTGGGCTCTGTGACGTTATACTGTCCTAAGACCGGGACCTGGGGCTTAAAGTGTGTTCCGAACCACTACAAACATCCATGCCACCGCCGGTACTGAATCCGAAAAACCGTGGAACCGACCGCCGAGCACTAGCCATTCAGTCATCAGGTTCCGGTCTAATATGTAGAGTGTTGGGTGTAGAGCTGATAACCCTACCCTCGTAAAAAGAAAACATCTCATGTTTCAGAATCTGCCAGTAGGTAGACGGCCATGCTCCAACATGGACTGTAGTGTGGGGAGTTAGTTAGTTAGTTTACAAAAAAATTTAATTGCATTTAACTAATATGTGTATTGAAACTTACATTATGCGATTAAAAAATATATTAATTCCTTACTGGCAAAACAATAAATTTATAAATGTCATGGATATTCAACGCGCGGCTCAGTAGTTAATAGTACAGGGTGGCTCAGGTTTGCAGCTGCTGCAGTCTGAGTTTCTTCTGAATTTTTCCCATACGTCACTCAAATGCGGGGCAGTTACTCCCTAAAAGTCCTATCGGAAGGCAATGTCCCTGCGTGAGGTTCATAAATATAGCATAAAAATACTTGACTTGATTATAAACAAATCGAGGTCCTGTATCTAAGAAATTTTTTATCTGACGATTTTTATCTAGACCTGATGGCTGAGTGACTAGATTTCTGGCGCTCGATGCCACAGGTTCCAGTTTCGGCGTGCCATGAATGTTTGTAGTGGTTCGGAATCCCTTTAAAGCTGCAGGTCCCCACTTGAAGCTGACAACCCTACTTCGTAAAAAAAAAAAACATCTGTATCGAAATCTGCCAGTAGTCAGACGGCCTTGGCCCACCATGAGGTCGTTGCGCCAATGAAGACACGGTTTGATTTATCGCTCTACGGTCATTTTGTGCACACTTTAGGGTAATTAGACCGGGACCTACAGTTTAATGTGGATTCCGAACCACTCACAAACATCCATGCCATCGCCAGGATTCGAACCTGAAGCCTGTATTACCAAGGCCAGAGCGCTAGCCAATTGGCCATCAGGCCGCTCGCTAATGATGAAAAATATGTATAATGACAATGTTATTTATAGATCATTAAGATACATTTGGTTTTTGCTTTTTAAATTCAGCGAGGCCTAATTGAAAAAAAAGAAACATTTTCCTATAAATACTTAATATTGCCAGAAATTATAAATCAGGAATTTCAATTAGAAATTTGTTTTTATCAGTCAGAGAATAACTATACGTAATTTTAAAATGGATGATAATTAAAGTTTACGTTGACCGATCTCACTTCTTATTGATTACGTTTGTCTTATCTTATTTTTTTTTTTATATTATTTTTTTCTTTTGATTTCTTTTATTTTTAAATAATAAGAAAACGTAGCACTTCGGGCTGTTTTAAAAAATGAGCAAATCAAAATTGTTTTTATTGCAGGAACGTTCCACTGTTAGACGCAGTTTAACATTAAACTAAATTCTTGTGAATATAGGGCAGATACTGCCTGTTTTATTGATGAGTTTACAGTTATAAGTTCGCAAAATAACTAAATTATATTCTGTGAACTCATTATGTCAGCGCATCTTGGAACATCTAATATAACAAGTTCTAAGTTTTACTTTAAGTGACCTCAGTGACCCACAGTAGATACGCACAGTTGATTGTTGATAGTAGAGCAAACCAGACTCTGAAATTGTTAGCGCTTTTGGTTCAACTTACACTTGCGAATCGTTTTTTTTCCCCCGAAAATTAAATTGACCCAACATAAAACACGCTCAAACATAACAGACGCTGACCTGCAACACCCATTACGATATGCAAATAATACCCAAATTGAGATCGAATTGAAAAAAAAGCTAAGTGAAAGAGTGGAGAAACACATATCACACTAGCAAAATTGATATTTTTTAATGATTTCATTTTTTATTTCGCTTATATTTATATATATTTTTATATTTCATTTTTAGTGTTATACATTTCCATACAATGTGCGTTTCATATCACTATTATTATATTATCTATGAGCATGTAAGCATAATAGTAAATACAATTATAATTACTCGTTATGTTTAAATTTTTCACTCCAAAAATGTCTATAGTGGGTCTAAATCAAATATGGGAATATATAATTTTATATGCGGAACGCGGAGTTAGGATGCATTTCAAAGTGGGCCGCAACATCATATGAGTTGGCCACCTCTGATTTTGAAAGTCGTGGTGAAATTGACTTCACACACGCGCTGACATCGAAACACTAGCGAAAGAATTTAAGTGTTCAAGAGTGATTATGAGTCAGGCACCCAAAAGTTTAAAGACCCCACTTCTATCTGAACAATGTAGCAATAATAGTAACAGAAAAAAAAAAAAAATGTTGCTATAGTAAAAACTTCCTCGTCTTTGTTTATTCGCCGTCGCAGTCATGAAATCAGATCAAAATCGACCGCGAATATCTCTGGACTAGAAGTTTCGAATGCAGAAGCAATTCCTTTCAGGTGAACTTTGTCTATCGGATAAGAGGGGGAAAATGAATAGCAATCAGAAAAAGAGATCTAATTTTAGAGCATTCGCGGCCTTTCAGCTTGATTTGCTTCCATTCCAAAGGGCGGAAGTGAGATAATGGAGATTTTCAAGGTCGAACGACTCGGTTCTCGAATAAAACGAACGAGTCATTCATCATCATAAAAGTTGCAGACTCGTGGCAAAAAGAACTTAAGCCTCAGTTTTATTTTAACTGTCAACATCGGTTATTATGTTTCACTTGAAAAATAATCTAGTTGTATTAGTAATTTGATAATTATGCTTTGATATAATAGAATTAAAACAACTTATTTACCACATCAGTGATCGGCTTAACAGTTTTATATTGAAAAAAAAATAAAAAAAAATGAAATAAATAATCGGCCTCTTCGATATATAGATTAACCATAAAATTTAGAATTTACTGTAAGAACAAAATGCATAACAACAATCTTAAAAAATTAAAAAAATATGGAATTCCAAACGAAAAAAATTAATTAATTATTTAATAAAATAAAATAAAAAACAAAATTCCAAACGAAAAAAAAAAATATAATGAATAAAATAAAATAAAATAAAAAACTAAGAATTCCAAACAAAAAAAAAAAATAAAAAAATAGAACTCCAAACGAAAAAAAAATATAATAAAATAAAAAACTATAGAATTCCAAACGAAAAAAAAAAAATAAATAAATAAATAAAATAAAATAAAAATAAAACAAAATAAAAAATAAAATTCCAAATAAAAAAATAAAAAATAAAACTGTAGATAAAATAAACGAAAAAAAAAAACCACTATAAATTCCAAACTATAGAAACGAAAAAAAAAAATAAATAAAAAAAATAAAAAAGCTATAGAATTCAAACGAAAAAAAATAAAAAAAATAAAAAATTACAGAACTCCAAACGAAAAAAATTAATAAATAAATAAAATAAAATAAACTATAGAATTCCAAACGAAAAAAAATAAATAAAAAATAAACTATAGAATTCCAAACGAAAAATAAATAAAAAATAAAAATTAAAAATTAAAAAAAAAACTATAGAATTCCAAACGATTTTTTTAAGTTCATTTTCGCTTTGAAATAAAATTGACTTTGCTCTCACCAAACAATCTTTTTGAATAATTTTATATTATTTATTTAATTAATTAATTATATCATTATTAGCACGTGAAAGAAATTGAATAAAATATAATGTATAAAAAAACTCGTGAGAGAAATTTTAAAAAAACCAACCAATAAGAAATGTTGAAATGGAAATATGAAAACTGATCAAGAAAACGAAAAAACTTCTTTACCCAAAACAATAACTGTAATTTTTATAGGTAATAAATACGAAGGAAATAATTGGAAAAGTTTCCATTTACAAAAAAAAAAAACCTTTTTAAAATAATATTTTAACCAATTCAGCATTATGAATATTTATATTTGCTTCATAACGATATCTCGATAATCCAATATACAATTATTGATCATCGAATATTAAGTCTATGGACATATATTGTAACCTATCTGAAACATCCGTGCATGGTCTTGTAACTTATCAATAATAGTAATAACATGTTAAACTGTGTATCATGTTTAACATGTTTGTATCTGTATTAACATGTTTGTATCTGTATTAACATGTATATCATTAAAATAGAAAAATTGGAGGAAAAGTTGGTGTAATAGTAAGAGAAAAAATTCAGTTATTTCATCAGTCATAAAAATTGCGTTAGCGAGTGAAAGGCAGTATTATATTATTAGTATTATAAATAGTTTAAACCTATGTAAATTTTATTTTTATATAACAATGTTAAATAAAAGTCAAATTTAGCTCTCTATATAATATTAAGCGATTTGAATCGTTGAAATGCATCGTTATTTTCAAATGAGGAGCACTCTCTCAAATCATTTACTGAAAGACAGCAGATTTGTAGCAAAAATCAGCATTACCTAGGAAGAACAATAGTGTCTACTACACTGCGCCTACATTTTCCACTCTCAATTTAGAAGAAACGTTTCAAGGGTGGTGTTTTAAAGGTTACACACTCTATCTTTCTAGCTTCTTCTCTAGAAATTTTCCGGCCTACTTTTTTCGTTGACTTTTCTTATCGAATTTCGAACATGACTTTTCAATCTGGAAACCTAATACCTGTGTCATTTAAATGTCCCAAGTGATCTAATTTTTGTTCATCGGCTAACATATTATGGCTAACAACCCTAGTTATTGATGACTTATTGTTTAGTGTATTTCTAATTTGCTGTTATGAATATACAATCAAATCAATATTCAATTAGTATTTGAATAATATATTAAATAAAAGATATTTCAGATGGAAATTATACATTTTCAATAATATTCTGTTTTAAGCATATGCATTAAATAGAATAAAATAATTGAAAATCTCTAAAATTATCTTATTGACCAAAGAGAAGTTTTCAAATACTTTTAAAAAATGTCAAATTTTTACATATTAAAAAAATAAAAATAAAAACATTTTGATTATACTAATGAAATATATATTCCATATATATAGAGAGAGTAATATTTTTAATTTTTATATTCGCAAGATATTTAGTACTTATTATATGTTATTATTAATTAACAATCATATATAACTATATTAACATATATTTAACCATATTAACAATTTATATTATTTTATATATATTCGCATCACATTTGAAAGCGAACTAATTCTCAATAATTTTAAAAATTGATCATTATTTTTTTTATCATTTTAAAACCAATTATAGCCATTTAATAGTAAAAAATTAAAATAAAAAATACGAAGGAAAAATGCAAATGCTTGAACTGTAGAAATAAAATACATTATAATATTTACAACGATAAACAATTACTATTTGTATAGAATGAACATTTTAATAGAATATATATCTTTTTTCAGATTAATCAGAAGTCTTATTCATAGGAAACTCCCACTATACTTGTAAAAAGGCGCATGCTCCCCGAACGACAATCGGGGAGCATGCGCAGTCGCTCCCTGTGTCAGCTGCAAGGCATTTAGCCAACTTGACGTACATCAAAAAGCAATTTATTCTGAGTGGTAGTGCTTTGACGTTTCCTCTCTCCATTTCAATTAGTTAAGTGATATTATCAAAGGAAAGCGAATTGCTCCTACACCAATAAAAAAAAAATTAGCATTTCGTAAACAGATTTAATATTTGAACAAAAAAATAAATACTATTTTTACCAGACTAATCATTTTTATAATCTTCGGATAAATGAAATTGAATATCAGTTACAGGAATAAAATAGGATTTTTGTTTCAATAAAAAAAAATTATCTTTTTCTTTTTTGTTCCTCCGTACATTTTTTTCTTTCACTTTTGTTAAAAAAATATATAAAATGAACAGAATGTTGAAAGTGAAAGAAAATGAAACTTTTGGCCTTCAACAAATCTTCCCACCTAGGATTTGTCGAACTCAGCCCTTGCATAGACTCCCTAACAGAAATACTCCCTCATAATAGAAAAATATGAAGTTGTTTACGAATGCTGGATTCTTTGATCTGAGGTTATCATCATCTAGAAAAGCAGAACAAAGTTAGCAAACGAGAACAAAGTTATAAGAAAAGTTGCAAATAAAAACAACAATTATAACATTATTATAAGTTAACAGAGACATTACAGGTGGCCTGCTGCTTTGTTCCCACATTTTTTCCACTGCAAATTGAAATGACTGGCACCATACTTCCTGCCTCTTCAAGACCAACATTTCGGCCTACTGAGTGTGGGGCCTGATGGTGAAGTGACTAGCTCACTGGAGCCACTTTAAGCAGTAGTACCCGGTCTAATAGGATCGTAGAGCGTAAGGCTGACAGCTCTATCCCGTAAGAAGAAAAACATCTCTTGTCTTGTAATCTACCAATAGGCAGACGGCCTTGGCTCACAATGGGGCTGTTGCGTCAATGATGAGGATGAAACTTTCTTCATGCTCGTTACCAGCATAGACACGTGAGTTTTCGAGCTGTCTTGGCTTGATAGGTTTCTGGAACTCGACTTCGGAAACCACACATGCCATCCACCAGGTATCTCTGGCCCCGAATATATTTCAATATAAGCATTAATTTTAATGTGGAACAAGTTTGGTTTGTTTTAATTTTTTTTCACATTAATATTAAAATCACTCATCAAAAGATCTGCTTTGAAATTGTAAACTTTTGATAGAATTTTACCCCTGAAAATTCAAAGCCATTATTGTCTTATACAACACTAAATTAATTCTAAAAAAACATTTTATCGCCAAGGCATTTAAGACATTGTGCATCAATATTTGTGCTTTTTTAAGTAATTATTACATATAAAATGTTCCTTTACACCTTCTCATAACAAATATTACTATTATTACTATTTACTAGTAACCATCTATAGAAAGTGTTCATGTACAAAATCAAATACATTTAGGGCCGAGTATATTGTTGTATATTGTATTGTAGGGTTGTATTTATTTATTAACTTTCTTTATTAATTTTTCAGATGAATCTCTGATGATTGCGAGCCTAGCACATGACGTGGCCCACCCAGGACTCAACGACGTGTATCTGAAAAAGTCCGCTGCACCCTCGTTACCATGTATAGCGATCCACTACTGAGCACCACCACTTCCAAACTTGTCTGCTCATCCTGCAGGTAGGACTCGCCTCACATGGTTCGAAAAGCTAAGCTGAATTCTCAATTGAAACTAAAAAATTAGTAGTAGTACCGCCAGACAGTGAGAAGCCTATTATTCTGACCCACGTTCCAAACGCCGCTTTCAATTTGAATTTTCATTCAACTTTTCCACCTAACATTTAAGTTGATTTTTCACCAGATACTATGATCGCACGTCGCAAATGTCAGCCAATAAGAAGCATATGTTATTCTGACCCCCGTTCCAAACGTCACTTTCAGTTTGAATTTCATATTCGACCTAATACTAAAGCTGATTTCTCACCAGATGCTATGAACGCACGTCGCAAAATGTCAGCCAATAAGAAACATATGTTATTCCTGACCCCCGTTCCAAACGCCACTTTCAGTTTGAATTTCATATTCGACCTAATACTAAAGCTGATTTCTCACCAGATACTATGAACGCACGTCGCAAAATGTCAGCCAATAAGAAAAACATATGTTATTCTGACCCCGTTCCAAACGTCACTTTCAGTTTGAATTTCATATTCGACCTAATACTAAAGCTGATTTCTCACCAGATACTATGAACGCACGTCGCAAAATGTCAGCCAATAAGAAACATATGTTATTCTGACCCCCCGTTCCAAACGTCACTTTCAGTTTGAATTTCATATTCGACCTAATACTAAAGCTGATTTCTCACCAGATGCTATGAACGCACGTCGCAAAATGTCAGCCAATAAGAAGCATATGTTATTCTGACCCCCGTTCCAAAACGTCACTTTCAGTTTGAATTTCATATTCGACCTAATACTAAAGCTGATTTCTCACCAGATGCTATGAACGCACGTCGCAAAATGTCAGCCAATAAGAAGCATATGTTATTCTGACCCCCCGTTCCAAACGTCACTTTCAGTTTGAATTTCATATTCGACCTAATACTAAAGCTGATTTCACCACCAGATGCTATGAACGCACGTCGCAAAATGTCAGCCAATAAGAAGCATATGTTATTCTGGACCCCGTTCCAAACGTCACTTTCAGTTTGAATTTCATATTCGACCTAATACTAAAAGCTGATTTCTCACCACAGATGCTATGAACGCACGTCGCAAAAATGTCAGCCAATAAGAAGCATATGTTATTCTGACCCCTGTTCCAAACGTCACTTTCAGTTTGAATTTCATATTCGACCTAATACTAAAGCTGATTTCTCACCAGATACTATGATCGCACGTGTCGCAAAAATGTCAACCAATAAGAAGCATATGTTATTCTGACCCCCGTTCCAAACGTCACTTTCAGTTTGAATTTCATATTCGACCTAATACTAAAGCTGATTTCTCACCAGATACTATGAACGCACGTCGCAAAATGCCAACCAACCAAAAGCCTGAATGAACAGGACATCAAACGTCTAATTGGCTGAGGTTCTGCAATATGCGATCTAATTATCTGGTGGAAATCCAGCTTTACTTGGAAAGGGAAAAAAAAAGTATCTTTTACTATTAGAAACCTGAATTTATATGACAGCACTTAAATTTTGGTGTAAATTGTATCGCTAACATAACTTTCCACTGTCAATTCGAATCTTGTTCTCGATGAGAATCCATCTTTAATTGAATTGAATTTAATTGAAACATGTATTGCATTTATGATTAACAGAAAGTAGTGAAATATTTTGTTCCTATGCAATTCCTAATTATAATTTAACCTTCACAAAATGTTTTACATATAAATGTTAATGGATAGAATCGGAATATTATAACAAATTTCAATCATAGATTAAATATTGTAGCTCCCTCATCCTCCTTTTTCAGTATAAAACAAGTAATATAAAAAAAATTTAAATCAATTCCTACTTTTTTTTCACTCTATTGTTGAAAGTCCTTTATAAATAATTTTCATTCATTTTTTTTTAATTTTATCTGGCGCCATCTATGAGTAGATAGATGCAACTAAATATAAAAAACTAAAATTTATTAATTTAATTTAATGAATGAATTAATGTTTTAAAAAACTGTATTAACATCCGGTGCCATCCACTACAAGTTAAAAAAAATGTACTTGAACTGGGAGTGAGTGAATAAAAGTGTTTTATGAACGATTGAAAATTTGAACAAGGGAGAGCGTGAGCTAATAGAGGGAATTCAAAAAGTAAATTGTTACATAATAGAAAAATAGTTTATTCAATGTCTTCAAGTTTATTTATTATTAATATTATTATTCATTATTATTTATTATTACATTAATTTTTTTATATTATTTCAAGTTTATGTAGTTTATTCAGTCAATGTTTCCTTATTAATAGCATGTTAGTGTATATGCAGAATTCTATTTGTGTAATTTTATTTATTTCTACGATGTTTATTTGCAAAGACCTGTTTTGTATTAAAGGGAGGCCTCCTGATGGCAGAGTGACTAGCGCTTTGGCCTTCGGTGCCGCAGGTTTCGTGTGTTCGAGCGAACCGAAAGCCGGAGGCTAGTGATTTTCTGAAACCACTACAAACATCCGGCAGTGCCATGGATGCTTGTAGCGGTTCAGAAATCACTTTAAGCCGTAGGTCCCGGTCTTATATGGCTTGTAGAGCGTTGAGCGTAGGGATGGAAACCCTTCCCCGTAAAATAAAAGCATCTCTTGTCAGTTGGCAGATGGCCTTGGCCCAACATGGGGCGTTGCCCTGATAATGAGCTCTGTTTTAAAAATGTTCAACGAATATATTAATACATTGTTAGGGAATACTTATAAGCTAAATAAATCAAGCCCAATAACAGATAATGCAAACCTGTTTGCATCAACACAACGCACAACCTTAGACGGCAAACATTTTTAAGCACAAATTTAAAAAATGATAAATAAATTGCAAATACCGAACCAAATATTAAAAAGTTATTATGTAAAACAACGCATTAAGTTCTTATTTACTTTATGTTATATTGTATTAGTTATTCATTATAGACATTAAAAATAATATGTATATGTATATATATTCGTCTTCATTGGCGTAAGAGCCCCATGGAGGGTCAAGGCCATCTGCCTACTGGTGGATTTCTCTCTCGAGACAGGAGATGTTTCTTTTTATGGTAGGGTTTCAATCATAATAGACCGCCAAATAGTTATATTAGATCGGGACCTACTGTTTAAAGAGAATTCTAAACTGCTATAAACATCCACGGCACCGTCCAGACACGAACCGAAACCTGTGACACGGAGAGCTAGAGCGCTAATCACTCTCCTTCAGGGCAATTGATTAAGAACTTTTGTTGTGTTTCTTGTTCAGCATTACATATATATATATATATATATATATATATATAACAGGTGGGCTGAAAAAGTTCCTAGGCTGAAACATAGATGGCGCTACTAGTATTAAACCATATGATTTTTAGTTAGCTCTTAACCTTCAAAAGACACGTCTATAAATTTGGACAGCTGTTGCACGATTAGTATGTGAGTTATAGCATTTTTAGTGAAGTTATAGCATTTCTAGTGCTCATCACGTGCAGTCCACTTCGGCTGACCGTCGATTGACTCCGGTGTGAAATGATGGAGCCATGTTTCATCCATTGTCACATATCGACGCAAAAATTCGGGTTTATTACGATTGAACAGCTCCAAACACTGCTTAGAGTCATCCATTCGTTGCTGTTTTGGGTCGATTGTGAGCTCTGCGCGGCACCACTTTGAACAGAGCTTTCGCAAATTTAACAAACCACTCTACGGTTAATTTTCCTGTAAAAAGTCCGAATAATGTTTATCAAGCCAAGCCTTGGCTTCAATATTTTTTTTCGCCAAAAGCAATGCTTCATTAACACACACGAAATTCCTTTTTATCCATATTTTCAAACTAACAAAAGTTGCTTCCACTAAAAAAAATGCTATAACTCGCTACTAATAGTTCAACAGCTGCAAGATTTATACACGTGTATTTTGAAGGTAGGGTCCAACTAAAAATCATATGGATTTAATACTAGTAGCGCCGTCTATGTGTCAGCCCATGAACCTTTCAGCCCACCTATTATATATATTCTATCTCAAAATTATAGATGCATGTAAAAGTAAAAATGCCCTTCACCAAAAACTAAAACTAAAATGAATAAAAGATATGTGATGTGCATGATTATATGTCATAGAAATATCATTGAGGATTAATTTACTGAAATCAAAACATATTCATGCATGTATTGTTTATTTTAAAAGCCCAAAATTGATGATCCATAAATATGGACACTAAAATATTTTCAAGGGTAATTTTTAAGTTTAACAATTTACTTACGAATAATAACAGAGTTTCCATTGCTTTTCACTCTTCAGATACTTCCAGCTTGAGTTGTATTAAAAGTACTTAACAACTTTTTTTGCAGAAATTCTGAGAACAGCACATATCATGCTTGCTCGTCACTGTTTTAATTTCCATTATCAAAACTCTATAGTCTATTTTCATACATTTTTCCTGGTAATAAATGATAATAATACATTTAGCCCCCCCCTAAGCTTTCAATAGGTTTAAATTCCAGATTAACTGTAGGCCAGTCCATGATTTTGATATTATTCTGTTTTTGTTGAGTTAGATGTATGAATAAATTTTCTGATGTCTTATACAAAAAAAGAATAATAACCTCTCAGCAAATCCAGTAGTGGAGTTAAATGATCCTTTAATATATTTTAGAGGTTTTAGAGTTCATTTTCTTGTACAAACGGCCAAGAACGTTGCCCATTAAATCAATAACCATCCAAAGCATAAATGATCCTCTACCTTATTGCCCATTAAAAAGCTTTGGTACTTACGTACTAACGGTACCTTGGCGACAGACTTGGCGTTTCCAGTATAGCCAATGGAACCCCCAATAGGCGGTTTTTCAGTGGCGCCAATACAGTAACCCCTACCCAGATTTGGCGCTTTTAAGTGGCGGCAATCTTAAACGGCAAGAAAGATTTGCTGAGTTTCGACGCCATATTGTTGTGATACGAAAATGGGTATTTGGGATTTGCCAGAAACGGAGCACGATGCAATTTATTTTTCCAGGATCGAAACATTTTACCAAAACAACGAAAATGTCCCAATTCCCATGACATGAAACTTTATTTTTTGGTGAACGTAAGTTTTGGAAATGCAATTTCAGTCAGTGTGCTCATCGTGTGGGATTCCGAAAAGACAGCTGGTTTGAAGGAAACAGAATTCCATTTTGTACAGCTTTGAGATTCATATACTGCTGGTGCGAGGAGTTGACGTCGATTAAATTTTGTGAAAAGCAACTTGATA